>JAPMOR010052699.1:0-15799 GCA_026543865.1 Argiope aurantia | reverse complement strand
CGCCGTATAACTTTACGCCGTATAACTTTACGCCGTATAACTTTACGAATGCTACTTAGAATAGATTCCAATCCTCTGTCATAATTAGCTTGGAAAATTAATTCCTATTAAATAAATTTCAACGAAACGAACAAATATTTCTTTTTAAGTTACAATGAAGTCTGAAACCAAGAAAATAAAAGGAAAAGATTTAGTCTATTTGATTATTCGATATATTTAATATTTGGAATTATCAGAACGATTATTAAAATTGAAAATTCGTCTAATATGCTTCACACATTACCGATTATTAAGATTTAGTGATCGCTTGACGTTTTCTATAAAAACGAATCTGTTGCAAGAATTGAATTAAAAAATCAATAATTAAAATACACACTTCATTAAAACATTTGCTGCAACAAGATAATTTCAATTAAAATTCAAGCATTAATATTCCAAACTGCTTCTAAAATCAAATTATTACTTATAAGCAGTCGCGTATTGATGTACAATTTGTAAAATTGTATGTAAACTACCAAAAATGGCAATTACAGCATTTTACAAGAGAAGTCGAAAGAAATTCTAAAGGGTAATGCATCGCATCCTACTTTTAATCCAACTCAGTTTTTAATGACGGTTTTTTTTTTCTTTCTATAAGAAATGTGATCAAGAAATGAGAAGAAAAAAAATTAAAGCCAACTAAATTAAATTTATGACAAGATACAAAATTGACTTATTAACTAGAGGTACAAAATTGCAGTCCAGATACAAAAATTCCCGAATCTCGTTTTGATACATTCACAAATTTTAAGTGTTACTTTTGTGCAATATAATTATTAAATGCTTTATCGGAAATTGCGGTCAAACAATCTTATATCACCACTTCCCACATCTTATCAATGGTAGTACATGGTGTCTACGACCATATTTTACATTTAATAGATACCATATATAGGATGAATAAAGAGGTCTAGTTGGGTTTTACAGATATTTACGTCTCGTTTTAAGTGAATTTGAGGATCATTTTGAGATGGACCTCAAATTCAAACCGTGGTAAAATGACTAGAATGGCATCTGATAATGCACTCGTTTCTCCAAACTTCCGCGCCACTTCAGCGGTATGGCATTTGATTTCACTTATTTGATTACAGACCAGACTCGCTTACACAACAGTTCTTTAGTGGAATGGAGTTTCGAACGTAGTCGCGAAGCTCCAATAATGAATATTCGGAGAAATCGAAATTTTAAATCACTGGCAGAAAAATAATATTCGATTCAGTTTAGAGAAAATATACCACAATTTGCATTTTTAAACCTAACTCGGAAACAAAAAAATAAATCATTCTAGTGATCATGCATAATAGCCAATAGTCCTTTTAATAAGAAAATTAGAACAATGCTCACCCGTTGTCCTTTTATGGAAATGCAAATGCAACGTTGAAGAAATTCTTCCTCTTATTGTCCTCCGTCCAATCTGAAAAATAAATTACACTGTAGCATTAATTAAGTTCAATTACAATAGAATGCGATCCAAATGAACTACTTTTAATCGCTCTTACTTGTGTACTAACAAATAAAACATTTTTAATGAAAAATATAGGAATAAAAAAAAACGCAAATGTCTGAAACTAAAATGCTGTACAGAAATTACAATGAATATCCTAATTCCTAAACAATCAATAAAATATTTATTATAATGCCATTAAAATTTTAATTGCCGTATATTACTTCTAACCAGTTACCGCCATTTCAGTTATTTTGTTTGAACATCTAGATTTTTGATAAAAATACTCTTTAATACACTCATAATAGTTTGTCTCCAGAAAACTTTTCTAATAAACTTTTTAGTCTAATGTATTTCATCATTTATTATTAATAAAATTATGGAATGTTAGCAATTTATCCAAAATTCGAAATTCTATTCAACTTAATTGATAATCAATTTAATAATTTTAAAATGGTATATTTTCATTAAGAATAAGAAATTCCAGAAATTTCAACACATCATTACCGAAGTAAAAATTCAATTTCCAACTTCAATCCTAAAAAATTAAAATAGAATTACGTTAGAAGAACTTGCATTTAGTCGACAATTATGTTATGGATGTTCTTGGTGATATAACACGAAATTACATACACGCACACGATTTTATGCGTTATGAAGGAAGTTCAAATAGTGCTGATACCAAAAAAATATTTGAGTTATTGAGATTTGTTATGGCGGGAATATTAATAACTCCGTGAAAACAAAACTGGATTGAAATCTGAAAATAACTGAAGCAAGCAGCAGCTGCTGAAAATTATTGCTGTTGCTTTTCTTGAGTACACAATAATTTATTTGATAGTGAAGACTGGTGAAATGACTTGAAGACACAGGTTGTCTTTTATGTGGTTCATTGGTTAACATGAACAACAAAAGGCACATGCATGTGCTCGCCATACTGTAACAGGCCTAAAGAACTAACTACACGTAAAATTTCTCAGAACAGAGATCTGAGATCGCACTCCCTCTAGTACACAAATCAAACTCGCTTCTGCTAAGAAAAAAAAAAAAAAAAAGATACTAACATCAACAGTGAGACACGTGATATTTAGATGATTGGCAGCTAGCTCCGCCCAAGAAGACCACGTGGCTGATTTCTTAACGTCCTGCTCTCGGAAAAACCAGAGGGTTCATCAAAATTTCCAAGAGTAAATAATTATATTTATATTTCATATGCAAGGGGATCTTTATCTTTGTATTCTTTGATATGCGTTTTAATAGTTGCAGCCAAAACGAAAAGGTGAGCAAATTACACCAAAACGATGTCTATTAAAATGATACATTGTTACTGGTTGAGATCTATCACAGTTTTTATAATACAAGAAAAATAGTTCCTATCCAATTCCGCTTCTATTTGTAAAAAAAGCCCGAGCAATATCTCCACAAAATCCAATTTTATGCTTTAAATTTTAATATAAAGGTAGAATTTAAATTTTCTCCTGGAAGAAAGCATTCATTTAGACTAATATTATTACCTTGCTTACTGCTGGGCACATCTCATGACACATCTGAATTATGCCTTCGCTATTTGTTCTCGCATAACTGCATTACACCTCTCAAACAACGCTCGATCCTTATTAAATCTTTTTTCTAAAACAATATATCTTTTACGCAACGTCAAAATGATCACTTAATTTATTTTTTTAATTTCGTTTGTTTTCTATTGCAACGGTGCTTCTTATCGTTCGTTCTTTATTTTAAGTTCTTTTCCGTAATTACGTAAATTATTCCTGGATTTATTTTCCGAAGTCTCATCGAGCAGGAAAGAATTTACCTCCCATAGGCGTTTCAGATCAGTTTCCACTACACAAGAAGGTACAGTAAACACAGAAGGATATTTTCTTTTTTGGAATGATGAATTATATCAGCAAAAATGCATCTGATTTTGGATAAACATTTTTAAATGTGAACTCTTAAGCCTTAACTTATATGAAGTAAAGAGAGCATGAATAAAAGTTTTCAATATAGAATAATATCAAATATGAAAAAAAAATCAAGTCATGCATGAAACTCTGACGATCACGAGCCTGTGATTAGACATCAATTCGAATTCACGTTCAATTCGATTAGCCAATAGAATTCAAAAAGCTCTTAACTGTCAGAAAGGAAATGCAGACAACCGGTGGATTTTTCACATTTTATTCAGACACAGCTAGCATATTTACAGGAAAGCGCACAAAGACAAAGCAACACAACTTGACATCACAACGTACACAAGACTAACCCAATATAAGCAAAACTCAAAGGGGGACACATCGCCCTCAGGCGGAAAACCCTTGACCTTGAGAGGTGTAAATTTAAGTTTTAACAACCTGCTTGTACGCCTTCATATCTACTCCAAATGAATCTGGCTGTAACAAATTTTACGCTATGAATATTTTTCTTTTCACATTATTTCGAAGCAACAGTTTAGGTTGCCGTTTTTACAACAGATAAGATAAATGATTGAAAAAGATGATGGTAGAACACTTCTTGAAATATGAGCTGCCCAACATTATCGAAAAATTCTATATTCTTTGTCAGGTTCTTTATGTTTCGCATAAAAACGACGCTCAAAATCATCAAGGAAAAACTCCCAAAACAATATATTGCAAAATAATTAAAAGGTCTTACAATTATTTAAAAATTTTGTTAATAAAGTATAGTAATCAACAAAATTGTACCTATTCTTAAACTTTATGCAAGAAAACAGGGCGGAGATGTATTTGTCTTTGAGGATTAAACAGGTATCATTTTTACTTATAATAAAGGTGTCTATATTGACGTTCTATAGGCTAAACCGTTTTGAGAAAAAAAAAAGTGGAGGATAGAAATGATCGAGTTTTTTTTTATTATTATTTATTTATAATTTTAGGTAATTAAACATAGAACGACATCTCCGTGATTTCTTACGATGATTTCAGAAACTCTTACAAATAAAACAAACGTTTTACACCCATCTAAAATTCAAGAAATCTTTTAAAAACGATTTTTAACGATTTTTCTACCTAAAAATTTTTTATTTTTAAGCAATTTGTAACAAATATTTTAAGCATATCTTTCAACAATTTTATATCACATAAAAATAACCAATATGTTACGCATGCATAGAAAGAATTAGCTTTTATAGACGTGTTGCCATCACATTGACAAAAGCAAAGAATTACAATATTAACTCTTGCTGCAAATTAAACCAGAAAAATAAGTTTCAGCACGAGTTTGCAAGAAATAAAATAAACCTGAAACGTGTTTTCGATAAAATGCAAAAAAAAAAATCTGTAAATTATTAGTTTACCAATATGTAGTATATAAGGCAAACATTGTTTATATTGTGAGCTCATATCACATACACAAGTGCGCGTAGATAAGCTAATAAAGCTTTCACTTAAAAAATTTAAAATGATATAATTGCAAAACACAATATTTCATGCCAATGTAAGTTCATTGTCATATTAACTATCTGTTCTGCTCTGATCATTAAACTTATAACTAAAATAATCGTTTTAAAAGATTAATTGAATTTAAGTTATTAAAAAGAGGAAGAGTTAATATGCATCAAATGTACGATTAATCAATAAATATTTCACCGATTTATACTAAAATCGCAGTAATTGTTTTATGATCATGCAGAAAAGAGTAAAACCTTGTTATTTCCAAAAATTAAAATTTTTATATTAGACAAGAAATTATCACGATATATATTTATATGCTCGATATACAATTCATGATCAAAATGTTCACGATATTCAGATACATTAAATGCACTTTTCTATTTTATCATGAATATTTTATTATTAATTTATGTTTGCAGATCTTTCTTAGAAATAGTTAAAAAATTATGTTTTTATAAGAAAATAATTAATACAACAAATCTGTGTAAAACAATAAGACTTCTTAGCTCTCAAAGCAGTTTCAAAGTAGATATTTTTTAACGATTCGCATTGCCTATGTTCTGATCGTTTAAATTTTTGTTCTTAATCTTTGATCTTATATTTAAAACTTTTGTTCTTAATTTTTGATCTTATCCCTGTCTTGAACAGTTGGCAACGGTTCCAGATATTTGTCCAATGGGAGTTAAAACCTCATTTCCCTCGGGCATAAATTTAGGTTGGCGGCCGTGCATAGAGGTAGCGCGTCTTCTCCGTATCTGGGAGTCCCGGGTGTGAAAGAGACCTTCTTAAAATGGGTTGATGCAAGGGAATGTGCGAGTATCATCTTCATATAAGCTAGACGTCCGACTTCTGCCCTTGGGTTGTCAGGGTTCCTACCATAGAACTGAGATCTCAGCTCTATGGTTCCTACTCTCAGAAGCTACTGCACCCCTCTTTCTCTGGCAACCCGGACACGACATCATAAATTTAGGAGGGTCAGCTTACTTTAACCCCCTTTTTCCCAGCCGTGGAGGCATCAAATTGCTAAACCCTTCCAGCTCGTAAATGTGCCCCTATGTAAAAAGAAGAAATGCTTACGTTGCTTCAGCTTCCTTTACAGTCAATGCTTCTAAACATTATTAAAAAGATTTTATTCACCTAGTGCGCACATTCAGTCACAAAACAGTCAGAGTCAGAACTATATATTTTTCTAGCGTTATATAGCATTGAATAAAAATTTTAAAAAATAATTAAGATAAAGCATTAAATTTTACTACAAAATAATTATATATAACCAGATTATTAAAAATACCAAGTTAATAAAAGTAAAAAGGAATAAAAATGGGATCAAAAGTAAAATAAGAATCCGGACTGAAGACCTTCTCAAGGGTGACCCTTGAGAAATATATATCATTCGGTATGCTTCCAAAACATTTAATACCGGTAAAAATAAAAATAATATTTTCAACAACAAAAACAAAATGATTAAAAAATTACCAAGCTCTTTTTTTTTTTTTCCCGAGGAAGGAAGTGATCGCGTTAAATCATAAGACTGACAGATCTTAAATTTTCTGAAGCAATCTCCGATTTGAATATTGTAAATATTAACTTGTCATACATAACACAAACATGTTACACACAACATGTATTTGATTATAACGCATTTGAAGAGACAAATACTTCAAAATTTCCAGAAGGAATATGTAATTCGCTAGATTTAAATACATGTCAAGACCCCTCCCCCCGAATCTAAATAGTATTTTCAGAAAGAAAAAAAAAAAGACGAAGTAAAAAATTTCATAATCTAGTATGAGAAAAAATTAAACTAACGATTTTTTTTAAAAGCACAGCAGAGAAAAGGTTAAATCAGATGGCTTTCATAAATGTTAACATTTCCATAATTGAGTTCACTTTAATAAAAACTGCACCATATAGCTAACAGTAATTCTTCCTCTATCGAATAAAATTTTTGTTCCACAATAACAAAATGTCTCGAACTTTTTTCGTAATATATATTTTGATGAAAGCAATTGCATAAAGCGTATTTTTTAATTATTTTTTTCTGTTATGTTGAAAATCCTAAAAATAATGACTTTTTTTGTTGTTGTTAAGTAATGTTTTCAAAAATTTCAATTGGGATAATTCAAATAGTTATACATTCCATATTTATTATGAAATTTTTTAAATGAGAATTCATAAATGTTTTCTTTTATTTAAAAATATTAAATTAATAAGAAAATGGCAAGCCACTAAATTAAATTATAATTTCATTTTTTTTTATCAAATACATTAAATTCTTGAAAAAATTAACACATAGAAAACTATAGAAGGAATTCTCTTTAAATCCTTAAAAAATAGCACTGAATAAATTTTTATGATCGCTGAGAAAAACTACATTTTTTTATTCTGAAAAAAAAAAGGCGTTTGTTTGTCTCCAGACTTGAAAAATGTGTATAGAAGCTGGTATAGTCAGAACTTTAGCAAAAAGAAAATCTCATGAGAATAAAATAATTTAATGGAAATGTATAGGATAGGAAAGAAAATGCTACAAAACATGCCATCCCCTGGGTCTGAGGTCAAGAGTAGGGTCAATGTTACACACTTTTGCTGGTGCAGAGAATGATGGCATTGACATTTCTTGGAAAAGCGGGCTCTCCACCCCCCACCCCTTTATCTTATGTTACTGAGAACTGTTGACTTGTGAGTTGGTTAGCCAACAACGAAAGGAAAAATGGATCTCACAGATACGAAAACAAATTCGAAATAAATCATGAGAGAAATATTCTGAAATTTGACAGAAAGTTCATTTTAATTATAATGCATTTGAGTACACAATTCTTGTAAATCAAATAAATAAAACTGAGTTCTTCATTTGTTCCCGAAAAAAGAAAGCATTTAGATCGTCCCTCGTCCCGGTATGACATCTCCCCCTCCGTTAATAATGATATTCAAATCATATGATTTTGCCAATCATATCGCAACTTATTTAGAAGAATTGGTTTTAAATAAATTGAATTGGTTAAAAATAATTTAATAATCATAATTTAATATGTCAGTTGATTTATTTCCTACTTTTTTTTAATAAAAAGTAACCATTCACTATATAATTCTATTTTAATTTACATCGTTGTGTTATTTTGGCCAATATACCTCACATTCATTGTGAAGCCAACCCTCAGTTGAATTTAACCATCAGGTAATCAAATACAATTTTAAATTTTTTTTGAAAAAAAAAAATCCCATTTAAACAAAAAGTACTGCCAACGGCAGATTTCTAAGTAAGCAAATGCCTAGGGCCATCAGATAGACAGGGTGCTGCAAGGGCGGTGATTAAAATTATTTTCTAGTTGCCAGAGTAAAAAAGAAAAATCAATCAGTATAAAATATTAGGATAATATTAACACTTTATCAAGTGTAATTGTTCACGTTCTTGCATGCAGCATTGAAGTTAATTTTGTTATTAGAATATTTTTCAACAATTTACATAGAAACTGGGAAGTCTAGATTCATTATTAATAAATAAATGCATATTCACAAAGTTAATAAAATATTTAATTAAAATAAATAATTAACATTGAATTGAAAATGAATTGAAATATGAAATCAATCATTTTATTAAAAAAGGGAGCCAGATATAGTGCCCTGCAATTAAACAAACTAACACTGTATGTCATACATTAATTTTAAAAAAATAGTATAAGCACTTGCCCTTTTAAAAAGTCACCATTGCTCAGTTTAACATCATAATAAAATCCGCAAATACATTTTGTAATGAGGAGCGACTTACTCCAATGAGTTTATATTCATACCGGAACAAGATTACACTTTTTTAAAAAAAAAAAGTTTTCAATAATTACTAGCATTGCTAAAAAGTTTTCAATAATTACTAGCATTGCTGTGAGCTAGAATTCGAAAAGAGGATTTTTTTTTAAAGTTTTTTAGTTTTTTCACTATATATCCGAAACTTTTATAGCAGCAACTTCGGAAATCCCATAGCTGTTGGAGGGTATGTAATTATGACTTGAGAAGGAATAGCCAAATAATATAAAATAACAATATTGCCAATATATTTATTTCACCAAGAAATGATCATTTTCAGAAAAATGTTGCATATTATATCTTTGTGCTAGAATAGAGCGAAGGCCACAAGAAAAAATATGAAAAGCAACAGCAACTTATTTGTTACATCTTGCTTTAATAAAATTTTTAAAAAAATTAAACATTTGTAGAAATTGTCTATATTTGCATATATTTTCGACTATGTCCAATAATCATACCACAGTTCTAGAAGTTTTAGAATGAAGTCAGGGAAATTTGATCATTTAATTAGCTTGTTTCTGAAAATCTTTTGCAAACTGCTATGAAATTTTTATTCATCATACATAGACTACATATGCATGCGAGTGCTCGCGACATGAAAGCAGTCTTTACCCAATTAAATACAAATGAATTTCTAACCGATAGATTAACTGCATTTCCCCCTTCAAAACTGAAAGAATGTAGCCGCATTTAGATAAATGCAAACATCGAGGTGGGTGCCACTTCGTTTGGATTACATTTGCAGATAAGAGCACGCAGCTGGAATGGTCTCCAAAACCTTTCTGGCATAATGCCAATTTGTGTTTTAACTCAACCGACTGAAATCAAAATTTGCAATAGAAGAACTGCGATGGAAGTCACAAAATCGCATACCCAATTTCATTTGAGTCATGGCGTTGAGTTGTTGCCTTTATATATTTCTGAAATTACAGATCGACAGACGATCAACCTCTTGTTAAATTCGGTTCAAAATCTGTTCGACTACACCCTAGATGTCAAATCTGTATCGAATTTGGTCATTCTATCTATCTTCATTATGTAAATATCGTTAAATTATATTCGAACAATCGGACAGACAGATTTCCTCTGAATAAGATTTTCCTCAAAATTTGATAGAAATCTACATATTTGATTCAAATATCAAATTTCATCTGTATAGCTCGAAGCGTTTGAGTTGTTTTTGTAACAAACCAACAGACATCCGAGACATATTAAAGGTAAAGATTCGTCAAACTCTCGAGATCGAATTTGTTGACGATTACTTCTATCACTTCGCTAAACAGAATGTACAAGCTGATAAAATAAAATCGACTCGGCGTGTTACTTGGACGCTTTTCGCTGGGGAACGCAAAGTTCTTTCCAACAAAGCTGAAACGAAGAGTTTCGCTTGAATAGCATAATCCATAAGCATTCTCAAGTTGTTTAAACATTTTTTAAATACAACTCAATTTAAAAAATAATTCACGCATAACTTCGTCTATTTCAAAAAGATTCATTTATAAAGAATCTTCTCCTTTGCTTTCTACTAGTATGTTGAAAGTACACATTTTTTGTGCTTCTTAATCAACAGACGCAACAAATTCATTTGTCCCGAACTGCAGGTCGAAGTACCTTTTTGGAATCTACATATCCCGACTGCATCTCATTAACGATTATTTAATTACGATTATTACGAGCGCCAACACACACACACATTGAGCTTTATTATAAGTATAGATATAGATGGGCTCCAGCTAACAGTTGTACAAAAGTTTATTGGAGATTCACGTTAAGGAATAAATAAAACCACTTATGTGACTTCTAAATGAACGCAAAATAACAAGGAAGAGCTGAAATGACTGACATCTGTTCAGGAATTTCCGAGTCCAAAATATACATGTCATTCTAATTTCTTTACCAAAGAGGGAAAGTTCACATCTCTTTTTTGATGCAGCAATTTAAACAAATCTAAATCATAATCACGAACATATTCTGTGCAAAAAAAAAAAAAAAAAGGGAATTATTCTTCTGATTATTTCACTTCAAAATTTTTACGGCTGGTCGATACGTAACTAATGCGTAAATCTAGGGCAAAGACAAAACAGTACACTAAGCGAAATAGTTAAACTCAAAAAAGAAAAATTTAACAAATAATTTATCCTGAGCTTTACCAGGCATCTCGAGAGAGGGGGGGGGTCCCGCTTTGCGTGAAGATCGCTAAAATAAATGCTTGCTCAGTTAAATTTTTAAAAAAATACTTTTTTTATGGTATTTCATGCCACAAGACCAGCTTTTCCTATTTTACATCTCCGAGTGCCTCTCTCCCTACTCAGGGATTAGACAACGATTTTAAAAGACAATAAAAATTGAATATTGACTAATAAAAAAATTGCTGTCATTTAATGACAACTTCTTGCTCGCTCATATAACAGAAATTGTATTGCATATATTCTTACATAAATCAAAATTTAAAGAAATAAAACGGAATGACATTTTAGATAGTAAAATTTACAATACTATTAAAGAAAATGAAACATTTTCAGATGTCATTAGTATACAATTAAAAAACGCTCAAATCTAAAGAAAAGGAAAATTAGCGTTTGCTTTAAAATGACAACCATTCAACATAAAAAGAAAAAAAGCAATATATCGTCAACATACAATATATACTGTACATATAACGAAATGCATATTTTTCACCGTTTCTGAGATATTTCAAAATGCATAAATAATTTTTATATTTCTTCCTATCCGGTCACTTAACTATACATCGATGATACATGATATAATGTTTGTGCCTGATACATGCGGACAATTCGCTTACTTATCATCACATACAAATTTGTCTTTAGAATTACAAGAAATTACAATTAATATTACAAGAAACTGATTTTGAAATCGAGACAAGTTTGAATACTAAACCCTGATCTATTACTTTAAAATTTTAACTATACGCTACATTTTATTTCGGGACTTTATTTCCTATTATATTTATATAAAAACGGAAATGACACCCGTAATAATTTTATGTCCCAATATAATATCTTTCAAAATGAAATGCTGCTTTCAGATATCAATATCAAATATTTTGTAATTTAATCCCCAATTTGGGTTATTTCAATGCAAAAGATAAAAGGATTCATTCATGAACATATTTTCTTAATCTATTCTTTTCTAAGAAAAATCTTCCTTGAGAGTAATCAATTCAAATCTTTTCGATCATGCATCGAATTGATAAAGAATGCAAATCCAACATTTTGTACTTAAATCATTCAGAAGTGTAATTTCTTGACTCAAGTACAATAGAAATTACACTTCATATATTAGTCGGGAAGTTCAAATGTCATATTGTAATTATTAATGGGATCGAATGTCTTCGTTTAACAAAATATAATTAAAGAAAGATGAATAAAAATTCATTCAACTTTGAAATATATCAATTTCATATTTCCTTTAATTGTTGATTCATTTAACAATTCCATCGAACTCTACACTTCAGACATATATATTCAACAGACTTTTATATCAATCTCATTAAATTATATAAAGGGTGTTTATACTTGAATCGCGGCTTAAATGTATAATTTAAATGATGTAAAGAATATTTTTTATGATGTTTGAATCAATAAATGTAATGCGAAGGGGGGAGGGGAAAGGGAGATATAAGGTTTTTTATTTCCTGGTTCAACATCCATCATATTTAGAAAAATATTCTTAATATTTTAAGGAAAATACATTTCACTTCTCAACGGCTAAAACATAATGAATCACAAACTTTGAATTTAATTATTATTATACCTGAATCAAAGATGGCCTTTATCAAGAATCCTCCAATTATTGGCAGACTTTATACACAGAGACCGTTTAAGTAAACTAAAGACAATCTAATATAGAAATATATAATAATCTATTGTATAATTTACATAATTAAAAGACTACTACTATTTTTCCACGATTCTGTCTCATTAATTGGCGAGACACGGAAGCATGAGAATGCAAGAAGGATTTGATGAATTCTTCGTCATACTAAGATCTTGATTTCCGCCCTATGAAACATTTCTTCGTATAAATTTTTTTTCACTTGTTTCGTTTTTGACCACATTTTATTCTAATTCAAAATTAGGTATTGATTGTTTATGTGGTTAATTCAAGTACTGGTTAAATTTCCGTTAATTACTTCATATAATATATTTATAATAATATTTTGAAGTAAGAAAATGATTAATATTTTTAAACATACCATTTAAAAATAATGTTTATAATCTTCTCAAGACGTTACATATTTACAGCAACTCCATAAATGACAAAAATGTTTCAAATAGAGTTAACTCTCAATTACCTCAAAATATTGTCAAAACGTTCAACAACATACCCAAAAAGAAGCATTTTAAAATTTAAAAAAAAAATCATTATCTTCTAAAAGTGTTGCCAAATTTTAATTTAATCTTGAATCTTCCATATATTCATTATAATTTAATGGTTGTTTCCCTTATAGTAAATAAAAAATGTTCTAAAATACTTTATTGTGAATTAGTATCTTTTGCCGATAGTATTGCAAATTATCTGCCATATTTACGCCTCAAATCCGAGAAAAATCCGAGTTTACTTTTTGTTAAATGAAAACGCCTTTCATCTTTCCTCTCACCCCTTTGTTGACGAATTAAACCCATCCTGACACATACGAAAAAGAGCGGAAGGTTTTAGAATAATCTGACAAACAATATAAAACATTCAGATTTCATCAGTTTTGCAGCAAAATACTTAATGACTTGAACATCATAGAATAGATCTCTTTATGATATTTAAATCTTTGGTAAAAGTGAATTTTAGTGTGCACCCAGCTGCGCCAACAATGCCAAGTCTCCAATAAAGATGGCGGACAAAATAAACAAATACTTCCGCAGAACAGTTACGGTTACCATTTGCCGCCATATAATTGGGACTTTTTATTGATTATAATTGGGTATAATTGGGTATTGATTATAATTTTATTTTATTATAATTGGGACTTTTATTTCCCCTTCTGCCCGGTGCCTTCTACAGATGCCTTCGGCATCTGTAGAAGGCACCGGGCAAAATTTTTTAACTTAAAAAAACATCCTACGGCTTCGCTAGCAGCGGGAGCGGGACCCTAGTAGCTTCGCTAGCACATTGAACATAAGGACTGTGTGGTTAACATGAACTGAATATAATCAATTTAAAAGAAAGAATGAAGTACGTTACACGAACGGATTTCAGAGAGAATTTTAAAGAATTAATGTACTTACAAGATTTAGTCAGCTGTCTCGACAGGATACGATCGGGATATTTCTTTAAAGAATCGGCGTATTTTTTCAGTTATTACGACTTTGTTCTGTTGCACAATTCCAGACATAACTTATCGAGGGAACCAACCGTTAGAGCACCAAAAGAATTACGAGAACTGCGAAGAATTCCATTGCAGCTGTCTTTTAAAGTGAGAATGCAGACGATTTCGTTAATTAAAAATTCAGACGCTTTTTTAATGC
The DNA here is from genome assembly GCA_026543865.1 of Argiope aurantia. Classification (NCBI taxonomy): domain Eukaryota; kingdom Metazoa; phylum Arthropoda; class Arachnida; order Araneae; family Araneidae; genus Argiope; species Argiope aurantia. The sequence goes on along the minus strand of JAPMOR010052699.1, from coordinate 1,622 downwards.
GTATACTGACAATTAATAATTGAATAAGAATAAATATTTTCCGTTCGTATTCCCATTTAAAAAAACGAAAGAAAATAACTTTTAATTATAAGCTTAAATTTCTTTATTTAGAATTCAGACGATTTTTTAATGCATATACTTATAATAAAAAAATTGCATAAGAATAAATATTTTCCGTTCGTATTCACCTTAAAAAACGAAAGAAAATAACTTTTAATTATATGCTTAATTTTCCTCATTTAATAAACTTTTAATTATAATAAAGAACAAAATTAAAATCTTTAATCGGTATTTTTTTAATATTTTTAATTTAACATTTTTCATAATATAATAGTTTATGTATAACTCAACCATTGCAAAAAGTAGTAAACAAAACAGCAGTACAGTTGCTATAAGAGAAATATTGGCGACAAACAGCTGGGTGCACACTAATCTTCACTTAGGCCAAATCTTTTTAGAGAAGAATTCAATTAGAAGTATATGCCTATTATAACCACTTAGAAATATAAACAATTTAATTTTTGCGACTTTTACACACTACTTACCACCTTTGTATATAAATATTTCCTTTACAAGTTTCATACGGGAAAAAAAAATCAAATACAAGTTTCATACGAAAAGAAATGCGTCAAAAAATTTAAGAATCCTCGTATCGCAATGAATTATTTTTAAAGATTGATATCGATCAAAATTCAATAAACAAAACCTTGGTCAATAAATAAAATAGTCATAATTTTCAAATAAGATCTATACGATTTTACGATGCAAAAAGATCACATTTAATTCAAATATTCATAGTTCAAAAATTATAGCACTACACAAAAATCAATATTATATTTTTCTGAAACTAGTTTTCATTAACAAAATACACTTTCTTCGAGATAGTTTACAAACAATGAAAATCCAAAGGAGTGATAGTTGGTTTCTGGTAGTTCGAGTTCTTGAACCACAAGTGTTTTATTTTCTTTACTATCTAATAAGATGACACCTATTTTTGGAAATATTTTCTTATTTTGATTCAAATGGAAAACCATTGAATACTTCATTTATCTATGTATTCGAAGTAATTTTAATATTGAATTATAACCGTTATGAATGTTTATTTTTGCTTACAGCTATCAAAATTCGATAAATCGATGCACGCATGGCACTCGGGCAAAACAGTTTAGAGGTCAACAAGAATTCGAACTACAGAAACTAAAAAATACGTCAAAATCGCCAAACTGCAATTTTTTTAAGTGAAAAATTGAGAAATATATTAATTGACATGCACTCTTTTGCAGATTTTCGGCGAGTTTTAATTAATTGAAACGTTTACTTATGGTAACTAGAAAATCGCATTCCAAAATCATTAAAATATAGAGATAATTCACAGATAAAAAAAATTGGCTTGCTTTATATTTAATCTGTGTCATGACGCGAAAATAAGAAGTTCACTGGTGCCACTGAATAATAAACGAGTTAAAAAAATTTAAAAAAATTACGAATCTAATTATTTCAACCAATTCTGACGAAATTGTTTTTTTTAATATGCAGTACGTAAATGAGTTTCTATTAAAATTACGGTAAAGCTCCATTTATACGTTTTCATGCTGCTTCCATTTACAAATTATTTCATCACA
>JAPMOR010052697.1:176541-199716 GCA_026543865.1 Argiope aurantia | reverse complement strand
TGGGTTCTGGTTGGCGGTTCCAGGTTCGTTGGTCTTGACCTCAGCTCTGAATCCTGCATGATCGGCAACATAGTTGACCTGTCGGTGTATTCCCCTGGCGTCGGTGAAGCCATAACTTCCCTTCACGTTCTTGCCATCACCAACTTCTTCACGATGCTGCTCGCCGTGCTTGTCCTTCACGCTGTAGCCGAACTTGAAAGGCTGGGGATGATGAATGGGCTAAAAAAAAATTACATTTATAATTTTTTAATTGTGAAATGCATCTCATAATATGAGTTATAACTGTAACCGATTTAGGTTATAACTGTAACCGTGTATAACTTTTCTTCTTTTGAGAAAAATGAACTGAAAATGATATCGCACTTCTATTTGAATTGGGCTTTCTGTTGTCTTATGTCATTTTATATAATTTGAGTGCTGTTTCAAAACCACTAATAATTATGATAGAAATCATATCATGGTTACATGCTATCTTAAAATTATGAAATGATATTTATAGATGGTTTTCTTTTCTGAAATATTTCTGAATTTTATTTTATTTAAGAAAAACAGTTTTTTTTACCAAAATATTTTAAATAATTATAAACTAAACAAATAGAAAAATGCATTTTGATTTTGTAAATGAAAGTATTTTTTTTAATCTCGCACATCTATTATTAAACTAAATTTCCACAATGCCGAAGCACGTTTAGATATAATTATAAATCATTATTTGATTTTATTCTATAAATAAATTTCTATAATATCTTGTTTCCAATAGTTATCTTTATATTTTTTGTAAAAAAGTAATTTTTTTATATTTATCCATTTTTTCAAAATAAATATCATAAATTTACAGTCATCATTCATGAATTAATAGGTTTTTGGTGAATTATTAATGATTTCTAATTCATAAAAAGGATAGAAATTTATGAAAAAATTAAGCATTAAACTGATATATTTCTTTTACATATAACTTTTGTTAATGGTATTAATATATAATTTTTATGCCTAAAATTCTAAGAGATCATTATAGTACTCCATTTCCCTTTAAGTTCAAAATATTACTTTTTGTTATCTAGGTAATCATTTTTGTTTTATATAAAGTTTTCATTAATTAATTGATTTCCTAACTTCATATAGGAAATTCAAATTTTCTGCCACTATATAAAGATTATTACTGCATTTATGATTGTAAATTAGATTTGATTAAATTTTCGCGGTCATATTAAAAATTAATCAATTTAAAGCATGCATATTACTACAGGTGTTTATAAATATATATTTTCTAAGAAAGCATGCTTCTATTTTCTTAAACATCAAACTACTTTGTAAGTTCTAAATATGTTATTGAATCTGAGATGTATTTTGCTACGAATATAAGCAAAAGAATCAGACGAGTTATTACTTCAAACGTAACAAAATATAACTTAAATTGTGAGCAAAATTAAATAAAATTATAAAGCAAAGATAAAAAAATAATATGCACTGACTTCGTGATGCAGACTAGCGAAAGCAGCCACTGCCAAGGTAGCCAACACAAAGACCTACAAAAGATAGAAAAATATTAAATTAATCGAATAATGAATGAACATGCTTAAGAAAGTGTAGCAAAAACTAATATAAATAATTTTTACAATAGAATATTAAACACAATTTTAGAATTGTGTATCTCCATTAAAGTTAATAATTATTATGTTTACTATGCTATGTTAAAGACACATTTAATTGCAACTTAATTGGGAATTTCAATATATTCATAATTTTATAATGATGAAAACTAAAGGTAACGCTTTTATAGAGTTTCAAACAAAAAGGCCTCAGCAAAAATTCAGTGGTTTCGTTTCAGCTTTTCTAGGAAATATAAGTTTATCTTTTTTCATAATATGCATTTTCCTGCAAAAATTTTTTTTCTTATTTCATTAGTCTTATCTTAAATTTTTTGTAAAGTAGAATAAATTAGTTATAAATTACAAAAACAAGCTTCAATCAAGTTATTTTATGACAGTTAAATAATAATTAGGCTCTATATATTTTAGCAACATTTCTCGTGATTTTTTATATTATTTTGGTGAATTAATAAAGTTATCTCCCAGTTTCTCAAATTCCTTGCTAAATCTATCGTCCCTTTTACAAATCTGTCGTCCCATTCTTACAAATAAAAATTCTTGTTTTACATCACGAGCAATTAACTTCATAATTACGCATACAGAGAAAGAGTAAAATGAGGAAAGGAAACTGTTTTCAGTGTGATTAGAATCCTAAGAATTATCATTAAGAATGAAAAGAAATTCTAGTAACATAATAATATAACAAATGCATTAGGCTAGTTAGAATTATTATGCTAGTAGCGTAAGCAGACAAATAATCTGCTCTTTCAGCACCCTCAAGAACATTTATTGAATAGTTCATTCAAGTTTTCTTAAACTTCATTTCTTTTTACGAAATTGGCTATTTTCTCCAAATCAATTTTTTAGAACAAATATTGAAATTGTCAAAAAAAAGTATATTTTAAACCATCTTGTCCTAAAAAACAATTTTATCTGTCTTTTAATACGATAGCTCAAAAACACATCTACATGAACAATAAAATTTGATACATGATTTTTAAAAACAAATTTCTGAATCGTTTTAAATTAAATTCTTGAAATAGAAGTCTATTTATCAATTTGCAAAGCCTGCGTTAATTCAAATACATGTGTTTGTTATTATCTCTTATTGTACATGTAAAGGCGATAAAACATAACAAATTAAATATAAGCATTTCTTTTGTGATATTAGAATCATTTTTGTAGATCAGAATCATTTTTTACAGAAACAATTGAAAGAATAAATAAAACGACGGAATTAAATACAAAACGCATGAACGTGTATGCATGAAAAATATAGATTAAAGAATATTATTCCTGCTTTACAAAATCTTTGATTTAAACAATGGAACGATGTAATAGGAGTCAATTAACTAATTATCAAACCCAGGCATTTAAAATAACTGAAACACAAGTGATTGAAATAAGTTAAAGTCTAAATGTTACACAAACTCTTACCTGAGAAATCATGTTTGATGATTTTTCTTAGTTGGAACTTGACACAACTGATATCATGAGATCCAACTCCAAAGTATTTATATCCCAAACCTTATACCAAAAGAAAAATTAATTTCGAAATGATTCGAAGGATAAATTGTTTTCCGCATGGATAAACTTTCAATTCAAGACTATTTTATTTTAATTGGAAGTAGTGACCTCATTATTTAAAAAAATCGGTAACGTATAAATATCTTGTTAATGCAACTGGACAGCTTATCATTAATCAGAATTATTAAACTTTTGTTAGATACAAAATTTAGTAAAATATTGGAAGAATAATTCAACTCATATTAAAATACAATACAATATAAATATAAAATAGCGTATTTTAAAATATTCTAAGCATGATTAAATTAAAAGAAAAACATTAAATTTTCTATTTATCTCTCTATATATACAAGGTAGTCGTAAAATTCCTTTTTAATAATTAAATTAATGAAAATTACATTATCTAATCAGATTGAGGGAAATCCACCTAAAATTGTCCAACAAAAACGTACGCAATATGAGAAAATTGCATTACAATAAAGTCACTTTACTCTCTATCTCCTAAAAGAAATAATACTGAATTTTTGATCAAATATAATATTAGGGTCAAATATTTTAAATATTTAGGGTCAAATATTTAGGGTCAAATATTTTAAATACTTTATAATGAAATTGCATATTCATTTGCGTATTATTAAGACAAAAGATAAAAATATGGAGTAGTTAAGCACTTTTAATTTTTAGAATCATAATTTAAATAATCGAGTGACACTTAATGATACTTGATGGCCATTTGCGGAAGTATGAATGAATTCATATTTCTTCTTTCTTGAATTTTATTCTTTCTTTATTAATAATAAAATGTCATTTCAATTAATAAATAGATTACAATGTTTAATCCCAGTTATTACAATTGATAGATATTGAAATGACTGCTTTTCTTTCATTGGAAAATTTGGAAATAAGCTTCAAATTCTAATTTTGCCTTTCAGTTCAATTTCTATATTATTTGATTTGAGGTTTTAATTTAATATATAAATTCTTATAAACTGAATTCATATCTTAAAAGTTGTTGTGAAATTTCTTTTAATATTTATATATTTCAAAACGCAATTTATCATCCTCTCTTATTCAGTAATAACTTCAATCCTACTAAAAATAAGCAAATTTTGAAGAAAGAAATTGAAATTGAGAAAAACTAAATATAAACTAAAACATTTTTGAAAAATTGTTTGTTTTTCCCAAGAGGAAGGAATATTATTCTGAAAGCAGTTAAATATCTTTTTTTTTTTCGTAATTATTACGAAAATGATTTTATGACATCAGTCTTACCTTCGAGTCTGTAATTTCAATAAATTTCAAAACCACTTACTCAGTGTAATTATATAGTGTAATTTGATAAAACTTCAGTCTATGTATCAATTACAACTCTATTAATGTGTGCTGGGAGGTCTAACAGGAGGCTACAGTTGTAGTTATCTTTCTTTCAAAGCATTTAAGTGTTTGAAATTCACTTTTAAATAGTTTACCTTAACTTTGAGAGAGTGATACATTGTAGGAAAAAAAATGAAAGATAATTTGAGCTTGTCTGTAGTACTTTGTAGAAATGGAATAAATAAAGTACTCAAACTCTCTGTTAATTCGATGCTGTAGCTTGTCTGTAGTACTTTGTAGAAATGGAATAAATAAAGTACTCAAACTCTCTGTTAATTCGATGCTGTTTACTTTTGATAGTCTTTTTTTTCAAAAAGAAATGATCTTCGCATTTATTAATCTAGTCGCATATGCTTAAAATGCAAAATATGGTATATGATCTATTGGTAATTACTATTTATAATATTTCTATTCGATATTCAGATAAAACGTAATTTTTAATTGCACTAAGACTGTACTAATTTCACCCAATTTTATTTCGTATGAAAACTTATCTTTAGAATGTTATCGATGGTCGATTGAAACCATCGTCTACAATTCTGATATATAATACGAAAATTCTTTGGCTGAGTCCCCAAACACCAGACTGTTTTAGCCAACGAATATCGCCACGGCAAACATAGCCATACAATTAGAATACTCTATTAAAGAAGTTCAAATCACTATAGTGCTTTCTTGTTGAAATAAAATATTGCACATCAAAAATGATTGATATGATTAAATTAATGTTTAACAATGCTCTAGACCAATTGATGGTCAATGATTTTTTGCAAGTTTTTTCATTAAAGCTATTTTCTCTTTTCTTTATCGATATATATAAAATAAAAAATAAAGAGTTGAAAAATAGAGAATTGAAACGTTATTCGTTTCTTTTTTGCTATTTTTGAAAATTGGAAACCTTATAAAATTAAGCACAGATGTATTTTTGATATTGAGATATTGATTGTAATATTGACTGTTTGAACACGACATGTCTGAATATTTCGTCTATCAAACAATTCTGACGCAGTATAACAATGTTGAATCCGAGTTTTCTAGGTGTAATTTACCCATCCTAGAAGTCGGCAAACTACAATTTTTAACAAACAATAAAAATGAGCAGATATAAATAAAATTAAAATATTCTAATAAAAGAGGCCAAGAGGGTATATATGATTTTAATCAAATTTTAATGATCATTATAAAGAAGATAATACATTATTAATAGATCTAAGAAATATTTGACCTTATAATAAAATATAAAATAATCACAACTGGTTTAGTTAAGAAACATTTTTTTTTAATTTAATTCTTTATTTTAAATAAGGTTTTGTTTACTCGAAACTTTAATTTTTAATTTTATCTGTAACTCGACACAGATTACGAGTTACTTTCAATTCAGAGAATAGTTAAAATGTCTCACATCATTTCATGAGAGCTTTTATTTTCACACAAATTAATTAAAAGTTGATTGGCTAAAATCGGCTGTTCTTGAAAAAGTAAATTTTTTGCCTTAACAGCAGCAATTTTATGGTAAAGATAGTAAAATATTTCTGGTATGCATATTGATTTAGTTAATATACGGTATAAAAATAATCTCATCGAAAATACTGGACAATTCTTTTCTGTGCAAGATTTTAAGAATCTAAACAACTCATTTAAACAAAAGTTATAAAAAAATACAGTCCCAAGTAAAATTATGTAAAAATCAAACAATAAATCTTTTCTCCATTTCTTTTCATCTTTTTTCCATTTTACGAATTTTGAAGTTTTTATTTTTTAACATTGCTTGCTTTCCTATAAAATCTTTAAGTCAATTTATGGAGACTTTCTTTTTATTTTGAAAAAATCTGTCTGTCCACATTTCATTTTATCTTCAGAACTCTTCTACTTTTATTGATATAAATAATTTCACTACGCATTTTAAATCATTTAAATTTTTCTCAGAAACATTCTTGTTCATATCAACCATTCCTCCAGTGGACAAGAAAATCATCTTTTTCTTTTCCAATCTGAAGAGAAAGAAAATGTCTTTTGTTTCTCCAATTTCTCAATTGATCCTCTTCCAGCAAATGTCCTACCATTCCTCTTATTTCCTGAACGGTTTCTGGAATCTTTGAACTACAAAATATAAGAGAGAAAATGACTAAAACACTTATAGATACGCTCAAAATGCAATCGCCTATTACATGAACTGGTAGTTCTTCTTTCACAAATAAATCCATAGCAAAGTTAAAATGAAGAGAATAAATGAAAAGAATTGCAAACATTAGCGTTGATAATGTTTGCTTTAGAAACAAAAGAAAAATTTTCCAGTCTGTTATATTCCTTTAGAATGTCCGAACCTTTTCGAATTAATTATCAAAATCCATGGTCTTTAGACTGAGAGAGATGCTACACAATCTGTCGCATTAAAAGGCAGAATGATAATGAGGTTATGCAAAAAAATTCAAAAGTCACATTATTTGCCGATTAAATTAACAACCAATTAATATTTTTCCTTTATATCAAAATGACCAGAAATAAGGTTCTTTTCCATCTGCAAAAGTAGGCTTCCAAAGCTGGGAAAAGTACAGGCAAGGTTATAAAAATAAACAAAAGTATGTAAATTAAAAGCTTAACAATCTTGGACGGACGTAGCAATTTCTGTTTACCATGATATCTCAATAAATTTGTAAAAAATTGTAATTTTTCATTTCACGTAAGATTGAGGACTACAACATAAAACACACCACAATATTAAGCAAGAAAATTAATGATATTTTAAAATTAGGATCATGAAAGGTACTTGCCAAGCCAACTAAACATAGATACGCTGTACATATAGGAAATGAAATAAGGATATAATATGGATATGAATTTAAACAATTGTGATGAGATCGTTTATGATCACCATTAATGAGTGACATAATAATCCAAAGAGGAATGTGCATTGCTCTTAAATTTGATGAATGTGCATTCTTTCTTTGATACATTGTTGAATACATTTTCTTTGTTGTAAATTCAAATGTTATGGTCTGATGTTAGAGACGTATAATCGAAAGCTTAGCCTCTATATTTTCAACATCATTTTCAAAAGATTTTCCTTGCATATATATTTATTGCAATAGTTTCATTTGCAATTACATTTGGGGTTTTAATCTTCGATTGCCTATAAAAAGTCAATGAAGAATTGTCAATCCAGAAATTGTCTTTATTTGATAACAACAGAAAATCGGAAATCTATTTCAGTGTGGCGTAATAAGACTTTGAATGCAGAAGCAAATTCATTAGACATAATCAAATCACGGCTGTTAACATTAAAAAAAAAACTGAAATTTTTGTTTATTATGTTTGAATTATAAAATGTAACATATATTATAACTATTTTTCTGTGTAGATAATAAATTTCAAGCACTCAGTTTTCGTTTCTAAATGCATGATTTTCAATGCTTAATGGCCCTTACATGCATTTATTTCAAATTCTTTGGAATTCCAATGCACATTATAAAATTCAAAACAATAATTTTCGCTTTATTTTTGAAAACTGTGTTCAATATTTACATTAAATTTCATATAAAAGTATTAAGTGGGTATTATTCATAACAATTCTTGCAACTTTTAGTAGTGAATATTAACACTACTGGCATTTTACTTGTATTTTATTATAATATCCTTTTATATTCATAATAAGTTTCATTTTATGTTGCAAAATGGAAATAGATTTCATTGCAAAAATGAGCTCGATAACGTAATGCCTTAGGTACTTGGAACAAAATTTAAATACTCAATATACTGGATATTTCTATTCAATTCTAGTTCTATTCAATTTGTTACGGATTCTTCATTCCTTTTTAAAATGAAAACAACGAGAGAAAGTAAGATAATTTAAAGACATATGAAATTTTAAAAATTATCTCCCAATCTTATTACACTTTGTTTCACGAAATTCATTGATGAAGTATTATCTACAAAAAAAATGTCTAATTGAATGAATTTCTAATAGAGACGGGATAAATTTCTTATATCAAGAGAATTTTTGTTGAATAACTTATATTAAATAATTAAAAATTGCAAATTTATAAATAAAATAAGGATAACTACTTTTATTAAAAGAAATACAGCAGTCACTTAGGTTTAGGCTTATACTTTTAATTTTTATATTTAAATATAAATTTTTAAATGTTATCATAGAATGCCTGAAATTTAATTTGTTTTACTTAAATGTAACTGGAAATTTTTAACTTTTCAAATAGAAATAAATATCAAAAGGTTGAATTGCTTACTTAAATTTAAAACCTGTCAGTTTTATTCTACTGATTATATTATAAGAGGGTATAATTTTCTATTCGATAAAAATAGTAAAAATATATAGTCTATATAGTCTAAAAAATATCGTCTTTCAAATATAAAGACTCGCACCTGAAGCATTTTCTGATGACTTCATGCTTATAAACTACAATACATCTTCAAAGGATTTAGATAAATTTAATACATTTTATATCGAATATTTGACTATTGCGAAGAATGATTTTAATGAAATAAGACTTGAAAAAAAGAATTCAAATTATTGCTTTGAAGTACAAGCTCCCTTTTAAAGGAAAAAAAAATTAAACATTATTATACACTGGTGTGCAAAACTTAAGCAACAGGTATGTTTTTTGCCATAACTTCACGAGAAATCATGTGAGAGACATGAAATTCAGCAATGAGATACAGCATTTTGTTCTGAAAGAATGACGAAAGCATAGTTTCGCAGAAATGAATACAATGCATACAATATGGAATCAAACCAAAAAGGCTTAATTGAACTCATAGTATCGTTACACATGATTGTCTGTCCAAGAGGAAGAACAGCAAGCAGATGTTCCTTAGTATGGGATATGCCCTCCCCTTACTGCAATGGTTGCTTCGCACCGTCTCCCCATACTCAGCACCAGATAGTCCAACAGTTCTTGAGGTAAGAGTGTCCCTTCCTCAATCAGCATCTGTTTAAGTTGTCGGGTGTTCCCAGGAGGATGTAATCTTGCCTCAAGGCGTCTCCCCAAAGCATCCCACACATGTTCTATCGGATTTAAATCACGGGAGCACGGCGGCCAATCCATTTCAGTGATATCTTCACTTTCCAGGAGCTCCTCAACAGCATGAGTCCTGTGTGGCCATGCATTGTCATCCATAAAAACGAAGTCTGATCCAATGGCACCTCGGAACAGACGCACATGGGGAAGGATCACCTCCTGACAATAGCGATCTCCACTTAAAGAACTTCTGTCGAAAACGTGGAGCTCAGTCCGCCCGTTCCTCATAATGCCTCCCCAGACGACAACTCCAGGACCACCGAAACGGTCTCTTTCCGTGATGTTACTGGGATGAAACCGTGTCCCAACCTCTCTCCAAATCAACTGTGGCACTAAACGACTCTCATCTGTAAAGAGGACACGACTCCATTGATGAGAGATGTCCAGTTTTTGTGCTACCTGAACCACTCTAAACCGGTGCAGCCGGTGGGAAACTGCCAAAGGGATGCAGCGTTCAGGCAGGCGGACGAATAAGTCACCTTTGTGAAAGCGTCTGGACACAGTAAAATGCGACAGTTGTCGCACCGTTGCTGCACACAGTTGCTGAGCAATGGTGCTTGCTGACTGGTTTCGGGTTCTTTTCGCCTGCAGGACGATATGTCGGTCATCCATTGCAGTTGTTTTCCTGGGGAGGCCACCACCAACCTGGTTTGGAAGGCTTTCCAAGAGCACGAAACGGCACTTTTGTTGATTCCGAACTCTTCAGCTACACTGGTCACACTGCACCTCTCCTCCAGCTTTCTGCTCATTCTTCCACGTGTGAAATCGTCCAAGTGATTTCTGCTAGCCATATTTCACGAATTAACTCACGTGCACTTGCTGCGAATGTCTTTAATTGCGTCTCCGTCCTTCCTTTTATTGTAGTGTTGAGCTGCGCGCGCCTTCCGTTTTGTTCCTGATATTTGCATACGCATGACCTTTCGCTTGAATTACGTGTTCATTGTACTGATCGCAAGAACTCCTTTTCTGCAATTTCATGGCTATCTGCTTAAAATCTGCATTGTTGCTTAAGTTTTGCACACCAGTGTATTTGCTTTATTTGGTCTCAGGCTCCGATTCACTGATCTCTATAGTTTCACAATTAAAATCAGCTTTTAGTAACTGACTCAGTAATAATTTACTCAGTATTTAAAACTATTGGTTATTTCATATTTTATAGCAGTCGCCAAGAAAATAATATTCTTCGTTTTCAATCTTTCGAAAAAGAAAATATAATTTCCGCTTTTCAAGAAGCTCCTTTGATATTTTTCAAATACAATTCTTATCATTTCTTTTATTTTCTGTACAATTTCTCAACTCTTGGGACTAAAATGTAATAGAGTAAAAGCCTGCAAAAATCATGGGGGGGGGGGCTATATACACATTCTGCTATTTTATAAAGAGAGAAATCTTCTTCCAAAATTACTTTTTTATTATTTTTTTTTCAAAATTTACAATAAGTAATCCGTATGTGAAAAGTGCTCATACGATGCATAACAAATGACTTTTTTTCACATCAACCATTCCACCAACTGAGAAAAAAATCACGTCCTTCTTTTCCAGTCTGTCTAGAAAGAAAATCTCTTTTCCCGTTCTCGAAATCCTCAAATGATGCTTTTGAAAATTTTATAAGTTTGTTTTTGTAAATATCCTGCAGTTAATTTTATTTCTTGAATAGTTTCCGGAATTTTAGAGCTGCAAATAATAAGAAAGGAAATGACAGAAAAACTCACTAAAGCGATCATAAAATGTAGTACTAAATCATAAGATGAATTTTATTTTTTTTAAAGATACATCCAATGTAAAATATAAGTTACAGCAACAGCTAAGGAAAATTGCAAATATTGGCATTGATAATGTTTGTTTCAAAAGGCGTATATTTGTTCCAAGACTATTATACTGACATAAAACTTCGAAGCCTTTTTCAATTAACAAATCAAAATCCATATTTCTAAGATTATCTTTAAATTCAGTGAGGCAGTAACCGAAATGTAAAATCAAAACACCAATAGACAAAGATGTCGTGCAAAGGAACTCAACCTCCACGCTATAAAATGAGTATTCGTCGATTATATTAATAACCATTAGATAGTTTTGTTTATCAAACATGTATTCAAATGAAAAGAAATTCAGTTCCTCTTCATCTGCGACACAGACATGTATAATTGTAAAAATTATTGGCATAATTATGAAAATAAACAAAGGTAAATTAGCTAAGTGCTTCCATATTTTTCGGGTACGTAATATTATACGTTTAGAGCGAGAGCTTAATGAATACGTAAGGCGTTTCAGATTCTTTGTTTCCCATGAAATTGAGCACCATAATATGAAACATGCCACAGCATCGAGCAAATAAATGACTGATAATTTAATATCATTATAATAAATGTACTGTGGAACGACAACCACAATTATATAAATTGCAAATATAGGAAATGAAATAGTGGAATAATAAGAATAAATATTAAAACAATTACGAAGAATTTCATCATCTCTACCATTAATGAGAGAGTTAATTATCCAAATAAGGATATGCATTTTTATAATACTTGTTTAACATATTTTCTTTAATTCTAACGCAAATTTGCTTCCTTAGTATCAGAACCTTGATACAGAAAACTGAATTTTAAAATTTTCAGAAATATTTCCAACGAAATTTCTGTATATATATATATATACCGTTATTACAAAGGCTAACATGATTAAAATGCTCTATTAATCAATTTATTTTAAATAATTGAAAATAAGTTGTCAATTCAGATGCCATTTTCTGCATTTGACCATCGCAGAAGTTTAGTATCCCGTTTCAAAATAGCGTGGAATAAGATTTTAAAACAAGACTAATTTCTTTAATCAATCAAATTTTAAGGTTTCAATTCAGGTGCCATTATCTGTAATTGATCTTTACAAAAGTTTGGAGATCCGTTTCAAAATAGCATGGAATAAGAGTTTAAAACTAGAAAAAATTTTTAAATCAATCAAATGTTCGTGCTTTTGCAGTGAAAACTACAATTCTGACCTCTCCACCTTTCTAGACATAAAATGTGACGTTTAAAGTCTCCAGCTTTCTGAGCTTCTGTTTAAATTTAAACGATTTGCTCTTTTCTTTTAATAACATACATTTTTTGCATCAAGGGTAAGTGCAGATGTATTAATGTATTTCAATGCCTATTATGAAATGTAAAATAGCAATTTTCACGCTCTTTGTGAGACTTTTTAACGATATTTCTCTTCAGAACTATAAAAGATATGTATATTCACATAAAACCATTGATTGCATGTTACATGTTAAAATACTTATTATTTTTAATAATGAATGCACACTTTAGAAAGAATTTTAAAATTTTGTTTTCATAATTAATTGAAAAATTTTTTGATTAAACCAAATGTTATTAATAGATTTCTAGATATTCATTTTGTATTGTAGAATGAAAGATGTCTTCATTATAATAAGTATTTATGCTAGATAGCGTCCTAATTGAAATCCATATATTCGGTATGTACTTTGGAACTTTTCAACTTTGTTGACGGTCTTTTGAGAATGAAAATTCCCAGCACAAAATGGGTTCAATTACTTGATGCAATTGATATAAAATAGGTGAAATCATGCAACTAATCTATTATCTCAGTGTGCGCGCCTTAACGATATGCATTGATGCAATACTTCAGTACGCATTCATAATAAATATGCATAATAGATTGAATTCAAATGCATAATAGATTAAATTCCTAATATATTACTTTTTAGAAGAGGAAAAGATGAGAAGTAATTTTCGCAAATCAATTGCAGTCAATCGAGTTAGCAACATTTATTACAAATAACGCATATTTTCTATAAGTATATTACAAGCTTTTAAAATATTAATCTTTTACACAGTAACAGATTGAAATACAATCATTTAAATTAACATTAAATTTACGATGGCAAAACCCTCAATTATTTTGTTATATGATAATAAAATAAAGAGATAATGCAAGAAATTACCAAAGAGCACACTGTACAAAATTGATTTACCAGTTAGTTTAATCTTTCTGTACTATTGTATCTCAAATATATATTCATCCAAATTGGCAGAAAATCTTGTAAAAATAATGTAAAAAGTCCAAAATAGAATTGAAGCATATATGTTAGACTTTTTAACATTTTATTTATTGGAAATTTTGGCAATTTCAGGGAAAATTTACTAAATGTGTATGTCTACCATAACCATAAAGAATTGGAATCCTGTTTTGGTAGGATTATCGATCACAACAATATAACGCAAACAAGAATATTAAGCATACAAATAAACGGTGATTGAAATTTTGTGTCATAATAAAAATACATTAAAACAATCAAAATTAAATTAAGTATATACAGAAAATAAAAATTGAAAAATAATAATAATAACTAATAAAACTTTGCGAGAAATTCGTTAATCTCCGTGATTAATGAGATAGAGAATAATTCCAAGATGGATACGTCTTGTTTTGAATTTCCTTAAACGTATTTTCTCCATTGCTCGCAGAGTTCTCGTCTAATAATATCGATTGTTTGGTTTGGAAGTTTATATTTTTCTAATTAGAAAAGTGTTTTAACGTATATAAATTTGATGCAAGTTAAAATTGAGATAATAAGTAAAATATTCTTTCATTAGATTAATTTGGAAAGTTACATAAGAGATTACGAAAAAAAACTTAAATTGATAATGATAAGAAACTCTTAATTGATAATGATAAAAAAATCCACTTCCAAATAATTGAAATGAAACTTTAAATAATATAGGAATAAAATGTTTTTATAGGCAAGCAATCTGAAATTCTCCATTCATTGTTTCGTTAAATTTAATTTGAAAAACTACAGGAATTATTACATGCTGTAAGCCTGGGGGGAGGACTCCTTCCTTTTTTGCTAAAGTCCAAAATCAGATTTTTTTAAATTAAATTATATATAATTTTTCACAATATTTATCAGAATATCAATTATTTATCAACATAAATATTATATTTATTGAAATAATAATCTAATATTAATTATTATTTTTTAATTATAAAAATATGAGATGAAAATTTCAACGAAGTGAAATAGGAAAATATTTAATTACAAGACATTTTGAAAGGGTCTGCTTTTAATATATCCCGTATAATAAAATAGAAGTATTAATTTCAAACAAAGCAGTAATAAAGAATTGTAAATTCTTTTAGCACAATCTAAATTGTATTTGATCATAAGATTACACCTTTTCATAAATAAAAAAAGAGCTTCTTTTAAGAATCATAAGCATCATCATATAAAATTTGAAATAGGTGTTTAAATAGAAAGATTCTTAAAAAAATAATGAAACGATAATTAAAAGAAAAATTTAAATATGCTTGCTTTTAGCTCAATTATATTCGAGAGTATGATCCTATGGAAGGAAAGGAAAATGCTAATCAAGTAAACCTGAAAATATATTTTTAAAAAATCTGACGATTCCAAAGCTGCTGGGCCATTAAACAATTACCTATCTTGTTTATTTAAGTATTAATTTCTGCTTATCATGCGATTGTATTATTACTTGAAACCGGAAAGTAGAGTTGGATGGTTTCATTTCTGAATACAGGTAAATTATCATATGTGTATCTTGTTAGAATGTGTTTATTCAATCGAAAATAATAATAAAACACTGAAATATTAGATTGAATTTATTATTTGTAATATAAAGCAACTGAGAAAATAAATATAAATTGAAATAAATAGTAATTTCACTTATTGGTTTTCGCTTCGAATTTTAAGAGGGTTTTTTTTTTTAATCTTTACTTTTATAGTCTCACAATAAAAAAAATTCTGTAGATATATTTTTTGTTACTTAAGTTCTTATTCTTACTTGTTCTTACGCTACATCATTGACATATTTATGAAAAATTTAGACAAGCTTCAAATAGGTAGAATCAACTATGAAATCCTTAATAAAGTAATATAATAAAGTTGGTGTTTTTAGATAGAATTTACAATCTAATAGCATGTAAATAATAATAGCAAAAATCCATCATTTAACATCTTCATAACAAATTGCAGTTATATTTCTCCAAATTCTATATACTTAGAAAGATAACAGCATTATTAATATATTTATTGAACATATTTGATAGACTTTAAATATAAAATAAAACATTAAAACTAAAAAAACGCGCATAAAAATACGAATTCAAAATATTCATCAAAAAATCATAAAGGTTAAAAACAGTGTAAAAAATTACATAAAATCAAATAATCATGCTGCTATCACTTGCTCTCGTCAAGTACTTCTTCAGACACCTTCTATTGATTTAGGTTGTGTCAAATAAATTGTGAAAAAAATTCCATTACAATAATTAAATTATTTAATTTTGAGAAATGACAAAACAATTTTTATTTGCTCTAAGAGACAAGTTATATTGACTATTAAATGTAACTTACAGAATTTAAAAAAACTAAGATACTTTTCTATCATCATTTTATATAAGTTGGTCATAATTAAGCCGATTCTATTCAGACCTAAGTAAAGCCAATTCTTTTAATAAGACTTTTGATATTTTAAAGGAATATTCTGAATTGAAATGAATTTCTTTTTTTCTCACCGATAATTTTAAGTCCAAATTTGAAGGTCCTCATTATAGTTCTTAACTATTTATAAAAAATTTTTATTTTTCTAATTATGCCAAAGTGGCAAAAATTGAACTACAAACTGTGATGAAATATTTTATCTCTTTAATAATACTCATCATCCGACATCCATTAAAAGAAAGAATTCCACAGAAAAGGTTTTGTGGTTCTATGTTAATTAGGAGAAATTTTACAACTAAATATACCTAGAACGACCGCTTGTGTCGTTTCGACACGAAGGCAACAAACGATAGTTTAAAGTAAAACAAACTTCTTAAAGAACGAAAGAACTTCCTAGGAAAGAACAAGAAAGAATGAAACTTCCTTTCTATATTCAATAAGAAAGAAATATATTTTATATATTCAAAAAGAAAGAAAGAAAAGAGCTTCCAAGAAAGAAACAAACTTCCCAAACAACGAACATATCGCATATTTGTTTGGCCTTGAGTTCAGTTATGTTAGGTTCACAGTGGAAATGAATCGATTATTCTATAATTGTTGTGTCTAATTGTTTCGTTACACAGCATTTATTTATCTGTTCATAAAAAAATATAAATTTCATTCGATTTTCGAGCCTTGTGCAGAGCAGACACCCGGAAAAGAAGGCTCGTAAAAACGGTCTATGCCCTGCTGAAATTGCTAATTTTTTGCTAGAGCTTTTTGAGAATGAATCGGATGGTGGTGAGCTGTCTTATTCTAATTTAGATTCCGATGAAGGCATAAAATTGCGTGAATGTCACAGCGAAGAATATGAAGAAAGTGCAGATGAAATGGATACTATTTCAATAATAAATACTGAAATTAAAGGAATTACAAATTGGTTGAAACACAAAAAGTGCGAAATTAAAGAGTATAATGTGAATGCAACTATGTCTCTCGCATGAAAATGGCATGCGGAAAATGTACAGAAAAATTGAATATCACTGTATTCATTGCAAACGAAGTTTGTACCAAACATTAAACATAAAATCGATAAATAATGATTGAAAAACTTGCATTCTCACAAAAATTACGATTTTGCTTATTATACTAATATTTATGAATATTATTGCTTTATTTCCTTTTACAAGATTAAGTCATTTGTTTTATTACAGTATTTAAGGATCACAATATATGAAATTTACTTGAAATAATATTTAAAAGTCTTAAAACTAAACCCTATTGAACAGTAGTCCTGCAACTATTTAGTTATTGCAATTATTTTATGTTGCGACTTCGAAACGGTCCCGGCGGACGATATATTACAAATAAAAATATTTTAAGTCAACAATTTTGTAATTTTTTAAATTTATTTTGTATTAATTATTAGTAGTAATAAAGTAAATAGTATTCACATGATTTCTGAAAAATTCTCAACCGGAATTTAATTTAGTATTGAACATATAAAGAAGTTTATTTCCACAATTCCATCTGTCATATTACGGGGATTGATCTATTTTGACGAAAAGTATTGATTATTTTAATTCAAAAATTGTATGTAATATAGATTGATGTCGATAATATGGATATCATTGTAAATATTTTTGGGATTCTATGTTTATCGAATTTGGTTTTTCCGATGAGGGCCATTTCCGTTTCGCAATACGAAAGGAAAATTTGAAGAGAAAATTGGTTCATCCAAGAAAAGGTTTCAGTTTTTTATGAAAATCGAACAAGACTTTTAACAGATTCAATATCTACCATTAAAAGGTGCAAATGTTTTAAAAAATACGCTATAAACGGTTCTATGTGAAAAAATCTTATCTCTTAAAGTGTTGATGAGAAATATTGGAAAAATGTTTACAAGAGTGATAAAAATAGCTATAGCCGCATTCCGTATGTGTATCTGCACGCATTAATATACGCGAGAGCTCATTAGAAAACGAAAATCATGCTAATGGGAGTAAAAGAAAATTTATTGAGATTAATTCTAAGGAAGACAAGTAAATCCTTCATTTTTCACGTGTTGCATTCTATATATTGAAAAATAATGAACAGAAAGTTTCCGTTTCTTTTGCTATCGATTGAGACCCTTTCCATTTAATAAATTTTTGGTTTTAAAGAACACGAATTATGAAACTGATTTCCAAAATTCAGCTTCGGTTAAACAAATGTAAAAGTATTTGGATTGACAGTTCTTCTTTCCAACTCTTTTAAAGCTGTTAAAGAATATAAAATTTGAAACCATGAAAGCAGGTTTAAAGTGCTTAAAGTGCTTTTTTAATCATAAATGCAAGTTTCCAGGTGTAATTGGTTCTCAAAACTTCGAGGCTGAGAATACGATATCAATGCTCTAATATCAGGCTACTGATTTATGATTAAAAAGGAAGAAAATATATTTAACTAATCTGAGAACAATGCATATCCCTCTTTGGATTATCCTTACTCTAAGTAACAGTGACGAAAAGCGGATTTCTCAAAAGTGTTTTAAATTTTATTCTTATTATTTCAATATTTCATTTCCTGTATATACACTATATCTTAGTTTGGTTGGTGTTGTTAGTATATTTTATGATCAACAATTTAAAATATCATTAATGTATTTGATCAACGTTTTTGTGTGCTTTATGTTGTGGTATGCATTTTTACGAGAAGAAAAGAATCTAAAATATCTTACATATTTATTAAGCTCTCGTAATAAATACTCAATATTATTTCCTCGAAAAAATTTTAAACGTTTAATTCGTATGCTTTTGCTCATTTTCGTAAGCGTGCCATTTCTTTATGTACTTTTGTTACTCTGTTTATCTGATGGAACTGAACCTAATTTCTGGTCATTTGGATATAGAGTTAAAGCAAAAAAGTACCGAATGGTTGTGAATTTAATTGGTGAATATTTATATCATAATATGATAACTGAATTTTTTAGCATTATCTCTTTCGCGTGCTGTCTTTTAATAAGACATTTTGGATTCATCCTCTCTCAGTTTAAAGATATTCTAAGAAGCATGGATTTTGATATATTAATTCAAAAAGGCTCTCAAGTACTGAGAAATTACAATATTCTTGAAGAAAATATATTATTTTTGAAACGAACATTATCAATGCCGTTGTTTGCAATTCTTTTAAGATGCTGTCTTAATCTGTACTTCACTTTGGATTTATATTTCAAAGAACATATGTCTCCTTATGTAATAGCAGAGTGTGTTTTCAGTGCTACCCTAGCAGTTTCCATCATTTTCTCTCTTATCTTTTGCAGCTCTAAGATTTCAGAAACTATTGAAGAAATAAAAGGAACGGCAGGACAATTACTTGAAGAACATCAATTGGACAACTGGAGAAGAACAAAAGATGTTTTCTTCCTCGACAGATTGGAAAAAAAGGATGTCATTGTCTTGTCCGCTGGAGGAATGGTTGATATGAACAAGAATCTTCTGTTGTCGATTTCGGGTGCATTTTTCACGTATGGATTACTTATTATAAATTTCGGAAAAAATTAAAATAATTTAAAATGTGGCACAAAGTAAGAGAAAAAGATTTGAAAAAAATTCAAATGAACAAAAATAAATTATTTCCGGAATAAAACAAGAAGTTTCCATAAATCACTTAAACATTTCACAGGAAAACTGCAGTTGTTGCTAAACAAATAGTTTAAAATTTGAATCAGAATTCATTATTGCATGGTTTTGTTCAAGCTGTCTTGCTTGGGACAGTATTTTCACAGTATTTTGGAGGAATTGTTAAGTAAAAATGATTTGCTTTTTTTTGAAATAGAATCTGTCATATTATAGATATTAGACTCTCTCGATGGATTCCAAATATCCTAATACTAACTCCTTCATGATTTCGAGAAAAATAAATAAATAAATTTAAATTTCGATAAGGCCAAACTTTATTTAAAGTATGTGATCAAGGGCTCAGGCATAAAACAAAATGGATGGATGCACTAAATTTTCTTAAATACTTCAGATACAAAATTTCCATTGATAGAGATATAATTTACACCCGAAAATAAATATTTAAAACATTTCTTTATTCCTAAAATCCTTTAGTAAATGAATTTGTATGAAAAATGAGCCTGTCTCTTCATTTGACTATTCACTGATTCATCATTATTAGCATCTCCATTTGACTATTTATTGATTTATTTTATATTCAATTGGAGGAAGATTTTGTTTTTGAAACAATTAGTGTGCGAATATTAGCTAATAGCAGAATGCAAATATCTTTTCGGTGTTTTAAAGAAAGTGTTTGTTTTATTCTAATGACTGTATATTTCATTTTCATGTATTGCTTTAAAATTATTGTTTTCTTTATAGATAATGAATAATTTCCTCAATGCAGTATATATATATATATACAGCATAGAATAATATAAATTTGAAAAATGAGGATTAAAACCTTTTCTTGTTATGTTTAACATCTTAATGATTAGCTTTGTAACATTACTACCTACCGTTGATTGCACTTTTTATGCCCTTGCAATGGTTTTCTCTGTTTGTAAATTAATGGAACATGATTTGTTTCTTTAACATTCCTTACGTCACAAGGGCTGTACGTCTTATAAATGTGTTGTATGACTTAAATATTTCACTTTGTTTCCTTCATTACATACTTATATCTAACATGGGATGATCCATATTTAAAAAAGTAATTTTACAATCTGTTTTAATCAATATCTAAAAAATTAAATTGTGAAAATTCAATTCTTTTTGCAGTAAAAAATGACAATTTAAAAGTCTAAATCTGTGTAACATCACGTAAGAGTGCATTACAGAAAAATGAGTTTCATGACTTCATTATATTTATAAATGAATAATTAATTAAATATTAAAAAATGTAAAATAAATGAAGTATCAAAATTTGCACTTGTGTGCTCACCTCACTAATGAAAGAATGCTTAGAAAAATGTACTTGTCTTCGTTTTGTACTTTTTACTACTTCTCTTATACCCATTTGTTTATGTATGCTTGATGAATAAGCGAGAGTAAATGATTATGATCTCTCTCAAAAATTTCAAAATACGAAAAAATAGGAGAAGTCACAGTCTGCATCATGTGCTCGTCCAGTCTGAGAAACGCTCTAAATCTATTAACGCATAATAGAATTGCTGCATTTTCCCTATTGGTTTAAATAATACTCAGGAAAAGACAAAATAAATTTTATCATGAAAATCCTTTTTATAGGCTTTCAACTCTGGTTTTGAATGAAAGGGCTCCCTCGCTGTTGGTCTTTACATCTTAAAATACCTCAGAGTAGACTTTCTGTGTCAGTTTCAAGGTTGTTATTTATTACCAGTCTTCGAATATCATGCAATGCGGTGTTCATATGCCGTATTATTTAAATTATTTCAAATACAATTATTTACTTCATTAAGATTATTAGATATGTATAACTATTACTAAAAACTAAACTAGCTTACTAAAAATTAGCTATTGGAGTAAATATTGGTAGACCTTAATTTGAGTAGATATACAATTTATATTAAATAATGTCTGCCTCAAATAACATACAATTATTGAATCAATAATATAAATATTTTTTAAGTCACAGAAATATTTTCCTTTCAAACCTCTTACAAGAAATATAATGCCTGTCATCTGTATGACAGGCATTATATTTTTTGAAATTTTATTTTTTAATATATAAATAATGTCATCTGTAAAAGCCTGTAAAATCTGTAAAAGCTTTAAATTCTAACAGAAGTAATTTAAGAAAATTTTATTTTAATCTTGTATAATAACTTTTAAAGATTAGGGAATTTCCAGTAATACTTCCCAACTTTTAAACAACACAAAATTTAGAATTTGCTTTATTATATTGCATTACCATCGATTGCATAAGTATTATTAATTAATTGATACTATGGAATTATAAAAGTTGCTAAACCTTTTATTTTTAAAATTGTTTCACTTATTGATCATTATCATTTATGATTCAAAATGAATTGAATATAAAGTGGTATATTAGCATTTCTTAGTATGCCCTATAGATGGAGCCACCATTATAAATTCGGTATTTAGGTGAGATTGTAATTTCTTGCACTGCATATCATACCGTTTACGACGCAATAATTTTCTTCCCTAATGTTATTGCAATTCGAAGATATGTTATGTTAGTAAAAATATACAAATTAGAAAAGCAAATCTCTGTCTCAAGATTAAAAATTAATTTGAGCATCAAGAATGAGAATTTTTGATGTTATAGGGAAATTAGAAAATTATACTGAAATAAAAAAAAGTAATAATAAAAGATAATTTATAAAAAAATAATAAGCAATAAATAATAAAAGAAAATATATTGGTATGTAATACATAATAAAGGATTTCCTTGATAGTCTCTAATTGTAGTTTTTGAAATGAAAGCTTTAAAATTTAGTTAGAAAATAACTCTTTCAAGTATATGTTTCAATGTTTTGTTGTTGTTTTTTACTACGCAAAGGTAAACAATAAGCCGCTATAATGCCCTTTTAATGCATAATTACCAAAAACTAGAAAAAAATTATTATAATCGATTTACATAAGAGATCTTTTATTTAAACTTTCTGACAGACAGTATGACGCAAGACGGTATGGAATCAAAAAAAATATCCTATTTCACCTCGAGCCAAGACAGCCTAATAAATTGTACAATAATATGTAATATTATATCATAAAATGTCGCAAATTTAATACCATTCAACATTATATGCATTAATAAGCAAGGGAAGGATCGTATGTAGGAACAGAAAAGATCTTCAGACAGTTTCGATGCAAAATGTGAGAACAGAATAAAAAAAAATTATTCCGTTTGTACTAAAATTTATTCACGCGCTTCCACTGAAATCAATATATCAATTGATAATTAGTATATTTAAAATTATGAATCTTTGGAAGCAAGTAAATTAATAAAATTCAGACTTCCTGCTTTATGGGATATAACCGAAAAATTGACTCCAGTTTTTACAGTTATGTAACACTAAATTTTAAATAAAAGAGTTTAATAAAACATTCAGGTTATGAAAGTATTTAAATGAATCTTATTGCAAGTACTTCACAAAATTATCTTTCATTTTTCGTTTTAAATGAATTTTATTTACATTTACAGAAAAAATTAAGAATTTCATCTTTTTTCTGTCGAGGTTGACTGCATTGAAATAAAAATTATA
>JAPMOR010052697.1:142246-176441 GCA_026543865.1 Argiope aurantia | reverse complement strand
ATAAGGAAACAAATTACTTTAATCCTCAGAATAAAGAATTAACTATATCCGTAAGAGATTTCTGAGTTATAAAAAAATATCTGCAGATAATATTGGGCAACCATGCTATTTAAAGATACTCACAACTTGCTTAATTAATTTAATTGAAATAAAAAAAAACTTCAAAAATATTGCATAAACACACTCATCCACTGTTTTCAAAAGATGATGTAAAATGTTTCATTTTTACATATTTAGAAACTTGAAATAAAGTTAGTGGGAAATTTAGCTTGGCCAGCTGAACAGTTTGTGCTCTCTTGCTAATATTGTACTTAGTTACCTTTACTCTTTCACATACTGAATGTAAACGATATGTTAAAGCAAAATTCTGTATTTAGTGTTTCAGCGGCATTTCAAATGATTAATTTCTCTTATATCGTTAGTTTCACTTCTGCATTTCGATAAATAATAAATATATAAATTATATCATTATAATTTTTTATACACTATTAGATACTCAAGATCGCGAATAAAAAGTTGAATGCAACATTCACAAAATTAAAAGATAGGGATACAGTTTTATCGAAAATCATGAAAGGAAAGCAACTTGTAAACAATTTATCCATCATAATTTAATACAAGATACATTAATACAAGTTAAAGTCTATTTGTGTAATATTATTTTATGGTTATGGCATAAGTTTGTAACAAAATGAGAGCCATTTCAACAAAATTGTGTAATTTCTGCGTGTAAAGTTCTGTGCGCAACTGCGTAATTTCAATTTAAAAAACGATAAAAATCTATTGTATGGAATCCTCCTTTTTTTTATTTATCTATTAAATAATTTAGATGAATGAATTGAACTAATAAAAAAATATATCATCATCATATGTATGGTTTATAAGGGTTATTTTCTATTCTCTTTCTAATGGGTGGGAAATATTTTTCTATATCTGAAGCGAAGAGCGAAATATTGAAAATAAAATTAATACCATATCACAAAGTTCTCTTCACGACATGATAGAAGACTAGATACGATGCGATTGCTCCCTAAAAGAAGATTGGTTTGAGCTCAGAAATACCTATAAAAAGCGGCTTGAAGACTCGCGTTGAATCTTAAGGCATACTCATCAAGTTCCAAATATTTGAAATATCATCAAAGATTTGTTTAGAGAAATTAGCTGCTTGAATAATACCATGCAAATAAATTAGCAGAAAATGAAGAAACTGAAATTCTGGAAAATACCAATGTACAATCAAAAACTTACAAATTTGAAGATGGTGCTTCGAAAAAAGTGGAATTTACTAAACAAAAAAATGTGACCTCATTTATGGAAAGAAAGCCCATGAGCGTGATGTAACATCCAATGCTGAAAATTTCAGTCTCATGAAACGTGTCACGAAAACGTTTCTTTAAGCAGGAATATTAATTCTCGATTAAAAAAATTGTTGATTGATAGATTTAAAACAAGGGAACAAAAGATTAGCATTTTACATAGAATTTAACCGTACTTCCTAATCTTCTTGCTACGACAAATCTTTAAAAAGGGTGCAATGTATTGCTTTTGACACTAATGTCACCTGTAACATCTTCTTTGCAATGTTTCTTAAATATAACTGTAGCGGGTTGTTATGAGTGAGGATAGAACCTGGGACCTTGTGTCTAGCAGCCGAGTAACAAGACCACACGACAAAAGCAATACTCATGCATTGCAGCTGTTAGCTGGCTTATACTCCCTCCAGTGAGTCGGAGGTGAGACGAACGACACGGCTGTTGAGTGGTGATATATTAGCCGTTGAGTCTATTGGCCAAGCGTTATAGCGAGAGTCTGGGTGAGTGGTTGCTGTTGCTGTTGTGCCAAGTGAGTCTGAAGATTTTGAGTTGCTGTGGGTAGATGGCGCCATAACAGCTGTACGAAGGTTAAAGGTTCATCATTCCAGGTCACCAATGTAGCGGATTGGTTATGAGTGAGGATAGATATGGGACCTTGTGGCTCGCAGCCGAGTAACAAGACCACTAGACAAAAGGAATACTCATGCCTCGTAGCTGTTAGCTGGCTTATAAGGTTCACCACATAACCATCAAAAATCTCCTATAATTTATTGTAACACTTAAGAAAACCCGAAAACTTGCGAGTTAAAGGAAAATGATAAAAATTTAGTAAAGAATGCTTTGATTTATAAACCAGTAGCGAATTCCTAGTGTTCCGTTCTGTTCTGACTTTATCAAACTTTTAATTACTAAAAACAAGTGATTTTACATTATTGACTCTCTATGTGATATATTATCTTTCCTTAGTATAATATTTTTATTTGTGAATTTAGTATTTAGTTTTTTTGTATGGCAACATTGTGTATTCATTTCAGTTTGGAATTCTAATATTTTGAATAAAACGGCAGTGTTCATGTGTTTTGAGATCGTCGTATCTTTGCAGATTAATATTATCGAACTTTATTTTGTGATATAAAAGTAAAATATAAGGCGTGAGCACACAACACCTAGGATCAATCATAATTTCTTGTTCTGAAAAGAATAAGGTGGTATTTAAAATTGCATTCACAAAATAAACTAAATACCTTTAAGCATTTTTGTTGTATTGAAGTAGATTTAACAAAGTATCTCCACTTTAAAGCAGAAGCTATGCCTTTTTATAGACAAAAGTGTGAAAGAAATTCCACTAGATATTTAGAGCAACTTCTTACTGTCTAATTACAATAAACAAAGGTAAATAAATGCCTTACGGGCGCTTCAGCTGTTTCATTTATCGTTTCTACAGTTAATCTTAATTCAATGCTGTTCTTAGGCAATATTGTAGCCTCAAAATATTAAAATAAATGCTCTGAAGCTTTATTTCCTTCTTTTATTGAAGCTTATTAAACCTTCATTTACTCAAAAGAAAGGAAATGTAAAAGAAAACAAGATCAGGGAAATAGATTAGCAGAACTTTTAATCAAACGCGAAAATAGGCTTAACACATTGCCTGCCTCATAACTGATTTGAGGTTTTAACTTACAATCCAATTTTGCAGAATCATTTATCGAATTTGCTAGTTCCTTCTTTATTTTAGTTTGGTCGGATCTCCCCGCGATATTACCCAAAAGGATGTAAGACCTTGAAGGTCTTCGGGGAGAGAACCATTATTCATTTATTGAAAAGCTTATAGTCGTCGCCAGAATAGGGTAAGGGTATACATTATAGTTCATTTGATTAAAATAAAATATTTAAATTAAATAGTTAGCAAACCAATTCTGGGTTCAGGAGATTAAGTGGGAAAGTACATAGAGAAAGCAGTAACACACATAAGTATAAAAATAATATCACAATTTTCAAAGGATGGAAGATATATTTGATATTACTATATTATTTGATATTACTATACCGTAATATCAAATAATGTACTAATATCTAAAATCAACCATCTATCCCATTACATAAAGGGAAAAATATGTGCATAACACAAATACAAGATGAAAACACAAAATAGATTTAGAATAACAAAACATATAAAAAAAAGCACCACTAGGAGGTAAATCAAGAATATAAGCAGAAACGTACGAAGTTTTTAATAGCTATTATAAATCTTACATAAAAAAAAAACTAGAAGCTATGCCAGAACAATTACATAAATAAAGAATCAATTAAAAGAAGATTCTAAACAGATCTATCATCCTAGCCTCTTCTAAATTTCTTCACAAATATCTCTCAAGACTTCACAAACTTATATTTTAATTTAAAAAATAGCAAATAAAGGATCGTCCAATCAGATATAAGGTCTGAATATCATGCGCGATTCGTGAAGTGCGCGTGTTTAACATCGTCAGATATATAATTACTATGACTTGATAATGGGAATTGTTCATAACGACTAATATTTTCATCTCACAAAATAAATTTTTGCATTATCTAAAAACTATAAAGAAAAAAAAACTTTTGATCATATCAGTTTTGTTTCCCCATAATTTCTTTCTTTGTTCACAACATTTTTAAAAAATTAATTTGATATAAAATATGAAACAATTCTTTTAATGTTCTGATGAAATTGTAACCCATCAATCAAATCATTCAAATGCTTGCTTTTATCGTGTTAAAATTCAGATTAAAAAAATTGCTAAGCAAGTAAGATTTCTATTTTCTCTTTTATTTTGTAATATTCGCACTTTTTAATTTATATGCACAATAATTTATAGCAAACTTATTCAATTAAATTACATTTTTCAGTTTTATCAAGTAACAAAAATATTTCATGTTAGTAGTTTAACAGCTTTAAGTTGCAATAAACTGTATGAACAAAGCTGATCTTTCAAAAGCGGCTAGTGTGATAAAAAAATGTCAGCCTGAAATGCGGCATACTTTTAGCTTATTACACTATCTAGAGTATAAACCACAGTGTAAGTACAATGATGACCAGTGGCACTTTTTCAGCTTTGAAAAAATTGAAATTCTAAAAAAAAAAAACTTTTGAAATATGCAAGAATGTTGAAATATTCCTGAACTTTTACATTAATCCGTAACCAATATATTAATAATCACTGAAGGACATACCTTTTATATTATTATTATCATTATTATTATTTTGATCGAGAGAGATTAAAAAATAGTCAAATTTGGTGTTTTCTCAAATAATTAAAACTAATTCAATTATAAAATATTCTTGTACGATATATTGTGTTCTTACATAAATATAATTTGAAAATAGAAGAATATTATTCCAAATTTCGTTAGATAATACAATAGTCTCTGAACATAACTGGGCATCTTAAAAATTTACAGAAAATGGGAGGAGAAATTTCTTTCAAACTTAAGTCAAAATACCGAAGACGTATTTTGAATTATATTTCTCAAATTCTTTTTTTACATGAGAATAGAATATGGCTGCTAATGCATTTTAGAATTATTTTCCATAAAATAATTTAGCAATTAAATTTAGTTTAGTTTGGACTTAATACAATATTATTATGCATTTTCAAACAAAACTATTTTAGTTTTTGCCATTAAATCAGAATTGAACATTGTCTTTTACCAACACGTTCTGCTAATCCTAAAGTAATTGCGAAATTAAACACTTTAATTTTGTAAATTACTTTTTAATTGTTCATTTAAAAAGATCATTTCTTCTTATTTGTCCTTGTTTTATCTATCCTTTTTTATTGAAATCTTGAAAGATAACTTGCTGCTTCAATTAGCTTCCAAATGTAAAATAAGTAATCCGTAGGTCAGGAGCACTCCTACAATTGATGAAAGAAGGTTATTTTTAAAATCAACCATTCCACCAACTGACAAGAAAATGACTTCTTTCTTTTCCAGTCCGTTGAGAAAAGAAACATCTTTTCCATTATACAAATTTGTCATTTTATGTTTAACAATTAAAACGCTAGCCGTTCTTTTATTTTCTGAATATTTTCTGAAATCGAAGAACTGTATATTATAACAAAGAAAATAGTAGTTGTTCCCACAGATGCATCGATTACAAAATTTGAATTATACATTAAAGATTCTTCATATTTCAAACAGAAATTCAAAGCAAAGTAATATATTAAGGGAGCAAGTAAAAAAAATAGCAAATAACAGCACTGATAAAGTGTTTTTCAAAAGACGGATAATTTCTTCAAGCATATTATAATCTCTTAGTACGGCAAACCCGTTTTGTGCCAATGCATCCGAATTCGTGCTTTTAAAATTAGAGTTAAATGCAGAGAGACAGTAACCACAATGCCTTATTAAAAGACAATATGATAAAATGGTTATGCAAAGAAACTCAGAGAACACAGTGTAGTATATATATTCTCCCATAAATACAGCAACCGTTTGTTAGATAAAATGGGAAAACAGGAAATGTAATAAGGAAATAAGAAGAATAAAAGTTAAGACTTTTACTGTGATGGACTTTTTTATCATCAGCATTGATGAATGAAAGAATAATCCATAGAGGAATGTACAGCATTTCAAAATTTGTTGAGGCTATTTTCTTCATTCTTCATATGATTACGCACGTAAGGTATTAGATCTTTGACTACAACGGGAATACTTTTTAGGATGCAGTATTATTTTATATCAATTTTAGCGTGCACATGATAAGTATGCTCGTTAAAATTTCCTTCATAGACCAAATATTCATTCTTTTGCACATTTTTTAAGAAAATATTTGAAATATCCCTACTCTCATGTTTCACATAAATGCTGTTGCAATTTAATGCAAATTTTCAAGCGCAAAAAAGTAATTTTTCTATTTATTCAGTGAATCCACAAACAATACTTCAGTTATACGAACGTATATCATGTTTATTTATTTCTTCAAAAAGTATGCTTCCCAAACGTTCGTCACTTAGTAGATCTACCTGCGCAGCACGTAGAAATAAACGAATTCGAGCTTCTCAAACAAACGAGGAACGACGAGCAAGCAATGAGGCAGATCATTTAGGAATAATTGCAAATACGGGTGCTTCAGAATCTCGAGATCAGCGTGCGACAAGAATCTATGTGCTAATCAATCACGCGCATTAGAATCAGAAGATTAGCATGCGACAAGAATCAAGACAACTATTGTAACGGAAAGCCGAATGGAGAAGATGTACTCATATCACGCATTCCCATTATTCCCATCGACATACCTTTTGATTTCAAACGACTGCATTTCCCCATTCAACTTGCATTCTCGATGAACATTAACAAAGCGCAAGGTCAATCACTTCAAGTGTGCGGATTGAGCTTAGAAAATCCATGTTTTTCACATGACCAGTTATATGTTGGATGCTCACGAATCAGGCAGCCAAAAAATTTATTTGCTTTTGCTAAAGATGGAAAAACAAAAAATTATTGCAAATCTGCCCTAAAGCACTTGAATAATAAAGTCAAAATAAAATAATAAATATTATTAATACTTCTTCTTTATATATCAGTCAACTTCAATGAATGTTTTCATTGTCAACAAGAAAATAAATATAATTTCTTTCTATCGTTCCTTTTTAAAAAAGATAGATATTTAAATGATATTACCAAAATTATTTCTTCTGCTGCTGAAATCCGCCAAGTACCAGTCAGTCCTATATGATAAAGCCATTTTATCGTAAACCGTTCAATATCTTGATTTTTGTGTCTTAAAATAAAATTAAAAACATTTACTTTTCATAACATACCCTTCATACCTGAATAGTTTTTCATCTTTTGTGTAAAAACTCTTTTATAAATCGATTCTTTAAGATAGTACCCTAAAATCAATAAAAGTGTGAATTTTTTAATTTTGTGTTTAAATTTATTTTTCAATTTATGTCTGAATTCTTGGAAAGCTTCAAAAGTATCGGACAAATATTTTACGAGACATGAAGTCATTTTGACAGATATGTTATCATTAGCCACACCCTCTTCCGTTATTTTATTTTTATGGTTTTACCCCACTAAGTAACCCACTAAATTTTTTGCTTTGAATTAAAGTAAAATATTTTTTTCTAAAAATGTTATTATTTACTCATTGTTTGTTTGTAGCTTTGAAAATTTCACTAGTTCTTTTTGCGTTAATTTCTAGTCATCTAGTTTGGATTATTTTGAAAAGAAAATCTTTTTTCAATTGCAGTATTGGAAATTTGTAAATATCACGAGTTTGCAGAAAGACACTTTATTTTATAATAGGAATTGTAGAGCAAGTAAATCAAATTTCCCATATAAACAGTTTCCAAAATCGGTTTTTGAATTTAACTGTCAAATTTGTTAGTAAAACCTTAAATTATAACTTTA
This sequence comes from Argiope aurantia, assembly GCA_026543865.1. Taxonomy (NCBI): domain Eukaryota; kingdom Metazoa; phylum Arthropoda; class Arachnida; order Araneae; family Araneidae; genus Argiope; species Argiope aurantia. The sequence goes on along the minus strand of JAPMOR010052697.1, from coordinate 168,732 downwards.
TACTTTTACTAGAACATTTCAATTTCAACAAAGATAAAAATTTATAAATGCGTTTTACAATATAATTTTGCTTCATATAAAAAACGGCTGACGATTTACTTTCAAATGTTTTTCAATTTATATATTATTGAAACTATTTATAATTATTATTATTAGACATTAATAAATATATGAGATAAAAATTAAGAAAGATTTTCAAAATAGATTAATTTTAAATATATTTATACATAGAAATTTATTTTGGTCCTTCAGTTATAATTTTCTATTACAGCTAACTATCATAGCTAATAAAATCGGTCAATTATTAAATATGGAAACAATAAAATTTTATAAAATAATTACATTTTTACTCAAAAATGTTTGATTATTGTAGAGAAAAAAAAACTGGTTTAATACAAGCTTGATTAATTTCTGTACTTGAGTTTTTAAATCCAATTTCTCTCAGTTTGTTTATTTTAAATTATATTTACTACAAAATATCGAAAGTCAAGCGCGTTTTATTCAAACTAATTGAATTTTTTCTGAAAACTTATATATATCAACTTAATGAAACTAGTCACTGTTTTTTAAAATATTATGTAAACATTTTTTTTCACCGAATCTAAATTTGATATCAGAAATTAAATGTTTAATGCAATTGAAAAATTCCTAAAAAATTGATTAGAAAATATTGAAATTTAAAAAAAAAAGGAGAAGCATTTTATTTAAAAAATTCAAAACATTAAAACTTTTAGCTACTGAAAAAAAAAATATTTTTTTTAAATCTAAATTTCAGAATTGTTTATATTTAATCACAGTAAAGAAATCAGGTTTTGTCGAAATTGAAGATCACAATTTGGGGTAGCTAGTCTACTTAAGAGAGCTGATATTTTCTGCAATAATCTATGACAAATTATTACATTCAAAATATCTCATTCTTTCAAATTTTAGTTATATTAACGTCCCGTTTTAAAGCAACACTAGGGCTATTTTGGGGCGGACCTCCTAATTTTCAGCCGCGGTCAGAGGACGAGGGCGACACCGGAGCTGTCATCCCTTCTCTCCACACCGCACCAGCGGGAGGGTGTGTGGCCCTGACGGACTTAGCGTGCAACAGGCTCCTTTACACGACGGTTCTTGGAGGAATTGGGTCTTGAAACTGAAACCCTACGACTCCCGAGCCGAGACCTTACCACTAGGTCACCGCGGCCTGCATTAATTCTTTCAAATGCTAAAGTTAAATATAGGAGCTCTGGCTTTCAATTTTTTCGGTTTAGATAATAAATTGAAAATTCAGATTGTCCGTGATTTAACCAATTTGATTTTCAAGTTGCCTACTGACGAAACTATTACACTGAAAGTTATGAAATATTAAGTTTGACATATTGAAGTACAGGAATTTGAATGAATAACAGAAAAAAAGAATAGTTCAAAGTTTTACCCCCTAAGAATATTTTAAAAGGATTACATTTCCGTCAATTTACAAATTTTATAACAAAAATTATTTATTACAATCATTTCGATATACTCTCAAACATCCTCAGATAGTTCTAAAACTGATCGCAATCTGTAACCGAAAAAATGCTACGAACCGGTCTTGAAATGATGTCTTTAAGATCAGGTAAAGTGCCTGGTTTTTTATAACCTACCAAATGTTTCAAATACCCTCAAAACCAAAAATTACATAAAGTGATAATAAGAGACGACATGGATCGCGAAAATGGCAGTAAATGACATATTCTTCTATGAAGGTTTGTGACCGCAGCAGTTTGTGACCGAAAAATGCTACTAACCGGTTTTGAAATGCTATCTTAAAAATCAGGTAAGGTGCCTGAGCTATTATAACCTACCTTTCAAGTCTTTCAAATGCTTTCAAAATCACATAGAGTGGTATTAAGGGACAAATATGGCGCCTGTAAACATGTTCTTCAACGAAGTGGTTTTTGATTGGCCGCAGTCTGTAACCGAAAAATGTTGCTAACTGGTCTTGAAATACTGTCTAATAAAATCAGTGCCTGGGTTATTATAAAAAAAAGTGCCTGGGTTATTATAACCTACCAAATGTTTTAAATGCCCTCAAAACCAAAAATCACATAGAGTGGTGATAAAGGACGTCATACACCACGAAAATGGCAGTTAATGAAATGTTCTTTTATGAAGTGGTTTTCAAGAACGTCCCTTAACACAAAGTCTCATGTGTGGGTGCGTATAAGTTTCTGTTGAGATCAGAAAATTCGAACATGTTTTGTCACAGTTGCTGGGGTGGGTTATATATGTTTTAATTAAAGTTTACATTTCGCTGTATATATTGTAGATTAGAATGACTTATGAATAAAAAAGTCATGAATTCTAAATAAATTATCAGTTGTAGATGTGCAATTCCTTAAAAAATGTTCTCCTCGTGATGGGATTTTAAATTAATTTTTTATTCGTTGAAACAAGCTCCTATCCATTCGTTATGTTCTACGCAAAAATTTATAAATTTCTGAAAAATATTTTTCAGAACGTTATGAAAGGCCTGAATTCGTTTTAGACAATTTCGTTTAGTTATAGAAGTCGTTTTATTATAGAGTCGTTTAGTTATAGATGTTTGGTATATTAGATTATTAGTTGCACAATTTTATTTGTCATATGTTTTTAATGTCACTGAATTGATGCCACTTAATCTAAATTATTTTATTTTCAGTTAGATATGAGTAATGCAAACTGAAAAGAATTAAAAATAAAGGCACTCTGTGAAAAGTAAATCAATAATATGGATTTAATGAAGCACTTTATAAAATAAATATTTATAGAGGAGTGTTTTATAAGGAGATCCATTAAAATTTTACTATCCAGGATAAAAATTTTCAATGAGCAATCATTCGTGAATCGATTTATTCAAAAACTTTTTCAGTTTATTGTGAAAATGGTTCAATTTTTAAAACAAAATTTTTGTTCTCAGTGTGCATCACTGAAAATAACAAAAAGTTTGACTTCCACGAAAAAGTCAATGGTTTTATGTGACATCTAATCTAATGTCTAATCTTTTAAAGTGTTGAATGAGAAATATTGGAAAAAATATTTACAAGAAGGGCAGAAGTTATTATTATTATTATTTTGAATTTCAGAATGCGAATTTAATATCCACAAAAAAGAGAAGTAATATAAGAGGGCTATTTGGTGCTGAAAAGCGTGCTACAAAATTGAAAACAAGCTTATAATTTGTGTGTGGCGCAGATAGATTACATTTTATTTCACTGTTTATAGTTGGGAAAGTGATTATCTGAAAGTTGAAATGTTTTTGATTAATGGCGAAAATTCGATGGCATTTGATAAATTAGTTTCTGGTTCAAAGGCTAATTGCAAGCTATCATTTTCATAAAATAAATCATCCTAGAATATAATCTTTATCGGCCATGATGATAATAAGCGAGACTTACTAATTGATTGCAAAATAAATAAAAATTAAGAAAGCAATTTTAACTAGAAGGACAGAATGTATAAAGAGCAATAAACAATTGTATAAACACATTCGTGCATTCATAAAATCATTCAGAATGCATTAAAATACGTCCGAATAAATAACAAAAGAATGAATAGCGATGTACGATGATATTCTTTTAGCGTGTGCTACTAATGACTATAACGAATTAGTAGTCATTTAGAATATACATAAAAAACAATTATCATTAAAGAATTGTCAAAAAATAAATATTTTCTTTTAAAATATTACATATTATCTTAATTCTCAAGGCAATCACAAATTTTTAGAAGATTAGACTAGAGGCGTGATAACATAGAATAGCTCCCTGAGTAAATATCAGAATTGAGTCCTGTCCTAATCTTAACTACAATCCTTATATTTCTTCCAAAAACTTGTTTTAAAGGATTACTCCATACAAAATAAACACCATCAAAACTGCTGTTAACAACAATTATTTACAACAATTATTTACTTGCAAAAAAGATACATTTTCATTTCTCAAGATGCTTATTTACTCGGAGTTTGTTAAATATTTGTATAAATATATAGTCTCAATGTTCGATATATGTTATGAATAGACAAAAGGTTTTATAATTCCGGTCGTTCAACGATCTCACATTTCCAAACGCAGTTAAGTTTGATTATCTTTACTTTGCGTAAACATAACAATAACCAGCATATTCAATAAAATATATAATTTAATAGTTTCCAATCTACAATATATATTGTTACGAAACAGGAATGTTGGTTCTCAGCACGGCTGGTTTCATTGTTGGAACGAGCGTTTTACAATCAGTTTGAATGCTGATCGGATATCCGATCAATGATCCCCGAGGTTGGCAACAAACAAGGATACAAATTTGGCGATTTTGGCGACAAAATAAAAAATAGTAAAATCTTTAAAAATTTTGGCTATAGAACAAATAGGAATGTGATATGCTTGGTTGTTCGAGAACCTTCTCTGCCCTACTCCGAAAGCTATAAAAGGCCGGCAGTCCAAACCGAAGGCAATATAGAGTCGCATAGCAAGGCAACGGCGAATTAGCTGGATCAGTCCAGCGAAACGCAAGCTTTGAGTGGATCTGAAGCAATTAGTGGATTGAGAATTGGTACTGTACAGCGAGATTTGGATATAAGTATTGAAGCAGCATCGAGTCGTGTGTGGAATAGTTTGTAATTTAGTAGTGAGTGTCAGTTGAGTACAGTTAAAGAGGAGACAGAGGAGAATGGCGGGCGTTTGGAGAGACCATTGAGCGTAGTTATGCAAATTCCCTCCTCCTGCTGAGTTCTATCTCGCTTCTTGTTTGCTGTGGTATTGCTTGGATTATTACTTGTGGGATGCTGTTTGTCCTAAATATGCTGTTGTGTATTGCTTGTATACGTCTCGGTTGTGTTTTGCCGTCTATGTATTTGTCTTTTGTGTTGTTTTAATAAACCTCATGATTTATTTTTATTGAGGCCTGCTGATTGTGTTACACCATACACCCACGACAGGTGAACCCGCTGACTTAACGGACTTAATGTAAGAATTTCCGTAATAATATTAATATTTTCAAAAAAATTAAACATACATATATTTGTATTGCTGGAAAATTTGTAATGAATAGATCGATCGTTGCAACTAATAATTCGTTATTTTAAAACTCATAACATTTTGTCGCAGTTTTATGGAAGCATCTACAATTGGTTCTAGCTATGTGAGCTAAAGCAGAGTATATTTTACGACTCTTGATTTGACAATTATTAATATGAACTATGATATAAATTATTTTCAATTCAAAATAGAAGCATGGATCATCTGGTGCACAACTAATTATTTAAAATAAAGGATTAAATAATAAATAACAAAATATAGAGTTTTCTTCTTTATTTCTTTGAGATAAAACCGCTATGGCAACATACCAGAAAGCTGTTTCCCTTTTGCATAATTACGTCCAATATTTTTTAATGTAACACTAGATGGCAAAATTATTCACTTTTAAAAAGTAAAACAGATTCATCTAGCTATTTAGAGCTTCTTGATGATTAAAATTAAAATAGTGATCTTACTTCAAATGCTAATAATTTTTAATGAATATTTCAGTGTGAAAAAAATTAATTCAACACTTATATTCAGTGTCTTTAATTATTGACTATTTATTTTGGCTTTTTAGGAATTTATTGCAGCATTTGAAATATTAATTATCCCAAATGGCGATAAATCTCTACTTTTGATAAATATTATCTAGAAATCAAATCGAAAACTAAGAACAAAGCAATCCAGAGGGAATTGCCTCCCAGAAAGATTCTTCTATACTCTCTACTGAATGCAATTATGTATTATCAATCACATGACACTCACGAACAATACATAAGATATATCCAATGAATGTACTGTATTTGACGATTGTTGGCGATTAATCACAAGCATAAGGTTAACGCACAAGCGCCAGACAACCAAATGTGGATCCTGGATACCTTTTGCCCAACCGGTTGAAATCAAAATTTGACGCAAAACTACGAGTTCATCACATACAAAATTCATACATATACAGACATACAAAATACAGACATATCACAAAGCTGTTCAGCTGTTAATTGAATTATATGCATATGTTATTATTGCGAAAATGTATTATTAATCAGTGTATTTTGTTCCTATGTGTCTATTTTTACTGCCGAAGAAATATTTGTATAAAAGTAACATTGAAAGATTTCGCAGTTTGTATTCATTTTCTGTTTTATATTATTGTGAATAATGACTGTTTTGGAAGAGTTTAGTTAATGCGCAAATTTGATTAACTGAACTTTATCTGAGTAAATTTTAGCTGAAATGTTTAAGCTAATAACTTTTAATTATATATTATAATCCCGAAAGAGAAAGAGAAAAAAATGCTGCTCACGCAAAAAACGTTGTTTCATCTGGCATTCTGCCTTGTCCTTGAAAAGAGTATTTCTGTCACCCAATACTCATAAAACATTACGGAAACTAATTTCTTTCCTCCACACGAACAGGAAATGAAAAGGAATATTTATTAATGGTTTGTTCTCAATATCTATATAAAAATTGATTAATTTTTTCAGAAGTGTGTTGTGAAACGTCTTTCTTATTTAGCTTTGAATTTATGATATAAATATTTTTTTCCCCTTCATAAGTGCTGGTAATTTTATTGCAAGAGAAAAATGATTTTTTTTTAGTATTTCCTTTTGATAAATGTTGTTAAATATTATTTTATTGAAGAATAAAAATATAGTTTTAGGTATATTATTTTATAGTAGCATTTTTGGAATAAAAATAAATAACAAAAACTTTCAACAACGATATAATATTGGTATTATTTTGTTGACTTATGTGCATATCATTTAAAAGGAAAAAATTAAAAAGTGCTATGTTATATAATTGACTTTCAAACATTGATCTATACAAAGTGATAAAATAATACGTGGCTCCAAAATGAATTCCCTGGGTAAAGGGCGTAAATATGATCTCATCATTAGAGATACATAATCCACGATTTTTTGAATAACAAATAATATTGCTATTGTTATTTTTAAATATTTGTTCCAAATATCTGTTATTTCAATCATATTATTAATTAAAAATTATTACTTAATACTAAATATAAAATTTATTAATTGTAATTAATTCTTAATTTACTAATTTAAGTAACGTGTGATTGAATAAATTTATCTATTTCAGCTTACTTCTTAAATTTGAATTTTTTTTCAAAACTATTTATTTAATTTCTGTATTGGAATAAATCATTTTCTGAAAAATTTGAATTAAATATATATGTCATTTCTTTAAATTGTTTACTTTAGTTCTATATTCTACTAATAGATGGCGCCAGCAGTACACAGAATATATGCAAAGTCGAGTCATAAGCAATAAAAAAGGTTTGTATGGAATAGTGCTTCATCAAATGCGAATATCGGAAAGTCAAGGTTACTCTCATGAAGTGATAAATTTCAGTGATATGCAATTCAATGATACGATAATTCCAATAACCGGTCCGTTCACTTTTCAATCCATTCACCGATTTCTCCTATTCTGTTTTGTTCGAGAGTTTCCATTGGACAGATTGTATCGATTGTTACTTTCCATTGAAGTCACCGCTCCGGTAAATTTCAGTGATATCGTATCGATTGCTACTTTCTATTGTGATCCAAAACATGTAAGCGAAATATCACCAGTAAGATCGTATCAAGAATTTGAATCACACCCCTGTTTGAAAAGTATTCATCACTGGTATTTATGACTTTATGATATTGGTTACTTAATAACCGCTCGTAAAATATTCTTCATCCCTGCTCATCCTTTTAGCTCAAGAAATGGGTATAGAAAACCCAAAAGATGCATGAGTTATTAACATTAAAGATTTATTTTTGAAAAATAAAAATTAAGACGAAGGTTTTTATCTGGAATTTCTAGATACTATAATTGTAGAAAAATTAACTAGAGAAGAACAGGAAAAAAATTTTAAAAAAAGAAGAAAATATTTCTTGTGAAAATGCATTTCAATTTGAGAAACTTCGTCTGCAAATTGAAGCCCAAAAACTTGAACACACGTCTCCAAATTCTAATGTTGCTTGCTGCGAATCAACTCACTTTGCAAATTAAAAATTTAGTTCCCAATTTTTAACCCAAAGGACATAATATGTCGTGGTTCTTCAACTTGTTTCAAAGACAAATTAAATTTTTGAAAGTCGCCAAAGAAAATTTGGTAGCTTATTTACTCGGCATCTTACCTAATGAAATTGTGCGACTCATTGCAAGAAAATTTGATGACAGATCTCAAGATTTTGACCACATCGAAGATATGCTTTTGAAAAGATTCAAATTAAGCGCAAAGAGATTGCGTTATATTTTTGTCATGCATAGAAAACCCCCAGATAAAACTTGGAAAGATTTTCACTTTGAGTTTAAAAATTATTTTGACGGCTTGTTGGGGGAATTAAACATTCAGGAATTTGATCAACTGAAAAACTTAATAATCGTCTATCAAATGAAGAAACGTGTCCCTGCAGAAATAAAGGATCATTTTCTTGATGTATGGTGTGAATGGGTCACTCCCGATGACCTAATAGACAAATTGGATACTTACGAAAATTTATGACCAAACAAAAAAGAAACACCAATCCCAGATTTAGAAGACCATAAGAAAAAGTCAGATCCACAGACGACAAATCATAAATGAAATTTTTATTCAAAAGGTTCAAAAATCCAATATGACAGTCTCTGTCTGGAATTCCCAATCACAGTAGGCGGGATCCCGGATTTCCCGTCAAAGTAGGTGGGATTCCACTAACAATGACAGAGCCCATGAAGAAGCACTGATAGGCATGAAGAACGAGTCTCGTTGAGCTATTATGGCTGTGGTGCTCCGGGAATAATAAAAGCCAAATGTTGTACATGCAGCCCAATGGTTTATCAAGACGTAACCTTATGGTCAAGTCTCAACCATATGAACTTTTACAGCTTTTAAATGGAAGAGAATCCAACAAGTATAATTGAGATTTCTATTTGTAACACTCGAGCAGCAGTATGTGCTCATACTGGCGCTTCAGTAGCTGGACAAAAACTATATCAATTTCTTAAGAAAAATGGCTTGTCATTTCAGACCAAAATTATTGATATGACTGTCACCGATCGACTTACACAGAAAACGGAGATACTCAAACTGTCGTGAATATTAACCTTGAAGGGAAAAACATTGCAATAGAGCTCATTGTCTTGAAAAACGCCAGAAGAAACAGAACTCTTCTCGGTGTCGATTTTCTAAGAGCAGCGGGTATTGTCCTAGATTTCCAAAAAGGAAATTGATACTTCTCTGAATCTCCACAAATAAAATACCATTTTATAAAATCGCCACCTGATATCAATGCTTAGTTGGTAGTGCACACTACATCGCATCCTTGCAAACTGCGTGGAAATTAAGGAATAAATTTTTCTTCGGAACAAAAAGAAAGACCCAACTTCCTTCTCGAAGAATACGAGAGATGCTTTCAACCAGGGGGCGGGTCTACACCTTTCATCTAACACAAAATCGATATTAGCAGCCATCTATCAGTTGCAGTACCTCCATACAGATTGTCTCCTGCTATACAAGAAATCTTAAGAAAAGAGATTAATGCACTGCTAATCGCTGGAATAATCGAAAAATGTGATTTTCCTTATGCTGCATCAGTAGTTCTTGTACCAAAGCTCAGTGATGAATTTCGTCTTTTCGTGGATTACCGAAAACTCAATGCAGTAACAATTCTGATTCATATCCCCTGACAAGAATGGACGACCTTTTGCAAAAGTAAAACAAGCAGCTTTCATTTCTAACATTGATTTGAAAAGTGGATACCATCAAGTTCAAATATATCCTTCTGACAAAGATAAGCACCCAATAAAATATGTGAGTCGTTTACTCACTTCGTCAGAAATAAATTTTTCCACTACGGAAAGAGAAGCGTTGGCAGTTGTTTGGGCTCTCGAAAAATTCTGTGGTTACGTAGAAGGTACCCGAGTTACAGTTGTGTCTGACTATCAACCATTAAAATGGCTGTTGAGTGTCTGACCTTCAACCATTAAAATGGTTGTTGAGCCTGAAGTCATCAATAGGTCGACTGGCAAGATGGGCTTTACAGTTACAGTAGAGTACAATCCTGACAAAACTAATGTCATAGCTGACATGCTTCTCGTCCTGTTTCTTCACATGAGAATTTTCCTTGTGAAATATGCACTATATCTATTAATTTGCCGTCAAGGAAGGCTATGACATACGTGCAGAACAGAAGATTTAAAGAAAATCATCGATTACTTCGAAAACAAAGCTAAAGACGAAAATTTTGCTAACTGGACAAATCTTGGGTATGTTATGAGTAATGGATTACTTTAAAGTTATTCCCCAGACTCTGAATATGAAGAAGTGAAGTTGGAAGTTCCACGGCAGGGACGTGAAAGAGTTCTAAAGGAACACCATGATGCACCTACAGCGAGCCATAAGGTACATATAATAAAATAGCATCTAGATATTATTTTCTTGAAATGAAATCATATATCTCTGAATACGTAAATAAAATAGCATCTAGATATTATTTTCTTGAAATGAAATCATATATCTCTGAATACGTAAAAAACTTTCCAGAATGTAACCGTTACACGGCTAATAATCAAAAACCTGCTGAATTGCTGAGAACTCCTGTTTATTCTCAGAGATTTGAAATTATCTCGATTGATTGATTTGGTCCATTACCACGACATTTCCTGATTAGGTCCATTACTACGAACGGCTACAGACAAAAAATGGATTTTTATTGTTGAAAATTGGGCCACGAAATGGATTGAGTTATTTCTTCTTGCTAAATCCACTGCTCATGAATGTGCCACAACTTTAATAGAAGAAGTTTTTATGAGATATAGTATATCAAGACGAATCATCAGCGATAATGGACAACAATTCATTAGCGCAGTACATCAACAAATATGCTGCACTCTCAATATCAATCAAAATTTAATTCCAGTTTACTTTCCGCAAGCGAATGCAGTCGAGAGAAAAAACAGAGATCTTAAACCTCATATTGCAATTCTTGTAGGAGACACGAACATGGCAACTGGCATTCTAAACTTCCAGTGATTCATTTCGCTATGAATACAACTATTTGTGATACCACAGAACATACATCTGCCTTCCTACAATTTGGAAGACAGTTGCGCACTTTTGACGATGTCGTGCAAAATTTCAAATCTGTGGTTGATAACGATAATTTTGTACCAGAAATAACTCCCTACCTTAAGAGATTTGCAAAAGTTACTAGCGACATACGAGACCGAATTGAAGTGAAACAAGATCAACATAAAAAGTATTACGACAGAAATCGGAGAAAAGTACATTATTTTTCTGGTGACAAAGTTTGGGTCACTTTGCATCCCTTCAGTAATGCAAAAATCAAAAGACCTCAAAGTTCATGCCAAAACGTGACGGCCTATACTTGATTCTCACTCAAAAATCACCTACTTCTTATATTATTGCAAGTCTTGAAAAACCATCTATCTATACATATCACAACGTATCATGTATCTGCACTTGCACCCTTCAGTGGCATTGATACATCTCCTATAGCCCCACTCAAAAAGGTCAACCACCAAAAACCACTGTGCCACTCCGTGCCACAAAGCAAGAGCCTTCAAATGTGCCAGAAGCTACTTCTAAGCATAAATCCCTTACCCAGAGAAATAAAAAGCGACGAACTAAAACACAGACTGTTCCAAGAGCAGCCTCTATTATTCCAGTCTTGCCTCTTTATTGGGACGTCTGCAGAGCCAGACGGGGAGTCTGTAGCCTCCCTTGTAACACTAAAAGCAGAGACAGTGCTCTCTGATGCCTGGAGGCGATGACTCGTGATTGATCCATTCTCTTATTTGTATATCTTTAAATCATCACACCTTTTATATGTACAATGCCTGTGTGTAACGAAACCTGAAAATAACTAACTGCTGCACTAATTCTTACTTTACTGAATCCCTTAACGACCCCACAAAGATAAATTATTTTCTGCGAGATTGAGCTGTCATTAAATATTCAACAGAATCTGGCAATTCCTTTACAAAAGCCAGTATTAATCACGTCGGTTTTTCTCCCCTAGAATAGTTTAAATTAACATAAACATTTATTTTTTTTACAATAGAGTTTATTCATAAAAATATAGATAAGAGTTTTGAAGGGAAAAAAACAGTTGCTGGAATTTTATGAATAACATATGAATGCCTAAGTATGAGAGTATCATTTAATTCAAACATAATTTTATAAGATTCTACAAACTGTGCAAATTAAATATATCAAATCATTAAGAAATCAGGAAAGGATATTATTAATAATGTGATATGAAATTTTTACTTTATTATTTATAAGTTACATGAAGATATCTAATTGTCCAAGAATCATTCATTATATCATTCGCGAAAATGAATGTAATTATGTGTAATTGTGTATGTAGCATTTAAAATATTAACAGAAGAGGCGCTAGGGAAAGTGAATATTCCAAAAATTTGAATGCATTTACACATTCTATACATCTTCCAATCCAATTTTCTAAATTATATCTATGTGTTTAAAAGTGCTTAAAATAATAAATTATTTTGTTACTGAATACGTTCTGCTGAAATCCCAATCAAGATATTTAAAAAAAATAGATGTGTTTTTGTTGTATTATAAGTCTTTAAATTAAAAAAATAAAAGTCCGAAAATATTTCAATGTTATAAGCATCTTATTTATAGCAGTTCAAAAAAAAATCGCAAAAAAATATGTAAAATAAAGTTATAATTTTTGTCCTACTTTCTTGCATAATTGTAATTCTTTTATATAGAAATAATCATCACATCAGATGCAACTGAGTTATTTTTTTTTTTTGTAATTATGCCTGTTTGTCTGTGTGCACGATAACTTAAAAACACTTTGTGGAAGATAGTTGAAATTTGGTATATGGACTTGCAATCAAATTTGCTCTATTAAATTTTTAACCAAATCTATTCACAGAATATCTACCTATTTGGCTATTCAAGTACAGTTGAGGCCGCGGAGGCCTGGTGATAAGGTCTTTATTATTTATTATTTATTGAGCCGTAGAGTTTCAGGTTCGAGACCCGATTCCACCAAAGAACCGTCGTGTAAGGGGGTCTGTGACACGTTAAATCCGCCATGCCAAACGTCCTCCCGCTGGTGTGGTGTGGTGTGGAGAGGGGGTGACAGCTCAGGTGTCGTCCTCGTCATCTGATTGCGGTTCAAAATTACGATGTCCGTCCCAAAATAGCCCTAGTGTTGCTTTACAGAAGGTCGTTAATGTAACTAACTAACTAACTCAAGTACAATTGAACTAAATTACTACAAAATACAAAATGATTGGTAGAAAAATTTGTGTACATAGATCTGATACCTAAAATATAACTTTTCATCAAATTTTGAACCACATCTGTCAAACGATTGATCGTCTGCTTTTCTGTACTTTTTTATACACCTAAACGCAATACTTCGTAAACGAAAATCGATATATTATCTTGAGACTACCATTATGATTATTAATCCATCAACAAAAAAACGACCACAATACATATTTACATGATCGATTCAGTAAAAATGATAGCTAGATTCAGGCCAAAAATCTATATTTTGAAAGTGACCCTCTAGTTATTTGCAACGTCACCCAAGGTCAGCAATCTTATGCAGGATGAAAATATTATTTGCGATTATTCAAGAATGTTTCGCGAAGACCACTTCAAGAGGTTTACAAATAACTATATAGCAATTTTCTGAAACCTTTGCATTTTGATTCGCTTTAGTCATTTTAATCTTGTGGCTTTTTTTCATCATCTTTTTATCTAGGGCTTTTTTATTATTATTTTATTCTAAAACACAAAATGCTAATAAAATTTTTACGGAAGATTCAAAATTCTTGATGTAAACACCAAAGGTGGATACACATAGAAAAATCACATAAACTTTCATATAATATTTGAAAAGAAAGAAATAAACACTTCAAAATAACAGATTATCAGATAATGTATCTTTTAAAGCAATTAGTAATTCATCAAATAACTAAAGGTTAAACACATATTATAAATTAAATGCACGATTAGAAAATAGCTATTATTAGTAAATTTTCACACTCAAAGAATTTACAAATCAAAATTAAATAAGGTTATAGAATTATCTTATAAATGGTTCCATTTTATAAACAAATAAATTTGGACATAGGCGAGAATTTTGTCGGAATCATGCTATATCTGTTTACAAAGTCTGTGCAATAACTGCAATTTTTAACTGCAAGAAATTACAATCAGTAAGAGAAATAAAATAAAAGAAAGGATTGAAGTCGAAAGTTTAATCGAATGGAAAGACAGACCTAACAGAAACTAAATGTATAACCGCTATTACTAGCCAGCGTACACTGATATTCATATTTTCTAAAACATTTATCTCACAAAAATAGTCTTTATTATATATTATTAATCGAAGAATTACCTTTTAAATGATATCAATTTCTATATTGTACACATTTTTTCCTTTAATTCTATTAATATTTTCAATACACTATCTGTAACAATATTTTTAATGCTATCAACTAATTCAAACTCAGCGATCAAAATATGCAATCGCACGTTTTCGCTAATCATTAACTCCAATAGTGGGATTTTCATTTCCACTTTTCTTTTACAATATATACACTTGTTAATTTGTAGTATCCTGACTCCATTAAATTCATGGTTTTCAGTCGCATATGAGGTGAAATGCTTAAATGCATTCCATATTAATCAGTTAATAGTCTAAAAGGACAATAATCTGCATGAGCATGCTTGCCGCCAAAGACGATTTGTCTTTAAAAAAAAATAAGAATCAATTTCAGAATACATAGCATAAGGTTTTTTTCCTCTATTATTTTGTGAAAACAGATTTAACTAGAAGTATTGGTCAAAAGTCAGATCTTTATTGTTATATTACATCTAGTTTACTTTCTTAAGCTAACTTCTTTCTGATATCAATTTTCTGCAAAATATTTTTATCTCAAAAGTTTTCTAATAGTCTTCATTGCATTTCCTAAGTAGTGTCAATGATTTCTCATTATTTTAGTGTTTTCCTAAATTTATAAAAAGTAATCCGTAGGTGAACAAATTTCCTGCAATGGACAAGAGAAGATCCTTTTTCAAATCAACCACTCCACCAGCTGACAAAAAAATTATTTTCTTTTTTTCCAATCTGTCGAGGAAAGAAATGTCCTGTCTTCTTCCAGAAGTGCATAGCTGATGTTTTTCTATTAACGTGCCAGCTGTTTCTTTTATGTTCTGAATAGATTCTGGAATATCAGAACTACAGATTATAATTGAAGAAATAACAACAATGCCCATGGAGGAATGCATAATGTATTCTACAGTTAAAAAAACAAGATTTCTATTACTCAGAAAGTATGATAAAACACTATACAAATTTAGAATAGAACTCAGAATAATGAAACACAACGGCATTGACAATGCTTTTTTCAAAAGGCGAGCATTTTCTTCCAACATCTTGTAATCATTTAGAATTTTAATTCCATTTTGAATTAAGGCATCGAAATCCATTCTTTTGAGTCTAGTATGAAACTGTAAAAGACTAGCGCTGCAATGTTTAATCAAAAGACAACATGATAAAGCGGTGATTAAATTAAACTCATAGAATACAGTGTAGTGCATGTAATCTCCGATAAAAGTAACAGCCATTCTGTACTTATGTTCTTTAAATGTGTATCCAAGTGACCAGAATTGTGATTCACTTTCATTTGAGATACATGCTTGAAAACCTGCAAGTAACACAGGAAGAATGAGAATAACCACCAAAAGCATGGTCACAAGACGTCTGTAACTTTTATGTAAACAGAATATCGATTGCTTTGTTTGAGCTTTTAATGCTTCTATAAGAAATTTTATGTTCTTCATTTGTCGTAAAAATGAACACCACAAAATTAAAGAAGCAGCGATATTGATAAGATAATTCAATGATAAATTAATATTTCTGACATTGTAAATGTGCGCTATGCCAACCGCAATTAAATAAGATGTAAAAAGAGGAAAGGAAAATGAGGAATAATAAAGATACCATTTAAAACAGTTGTTAGGAATGCATTGATCTTCAGCGTGAATAAGAGAAAGAATAATCCAAAGAGAGAACTGCATTATTCTAAAATATGTCAAATATGTTTTAAGATTCGTTGTTGCTTTAGCTTGGTCAAAAAATCGGAAAATTGCTGCAGTTAGCAATAGAGATACTTCTACCAGTAATTAAAAATTTATAGTCATTTTCCAAACTTATCGAAACTTTCCAAGGCAAGATAAAATGATTCTCATCAATTAAATCTTCAATTTTTATAGTAAAGATAATGAATATAAATATTTTGAACAGTTTGATTTTTGAGAATAGCTTTCTTCATATATATAAAATCTATCCAATCTTTGCAATGTTCATATGATTATTGAAAATTACAAAAAATGTCGTTTCAGAAGTGTTTCTGTGACTTTTTCCGCGACTAATATTTTACAACATGTTGCATGACATAGTATTCTTTTTTTATTTCCAAAGAGGTCTTTGAATAAAGAGGATAAAATTTTATTTTTGCTTTATTTTCATAAAAAAATTAAATCATTCATTGAATAAAGCAAAGTTTATAAAAAGAAGCAGTAGAATCTTTATTTTGTTTTGCTATTGTCATTGCGTTTCATTGAATAATGAGAAAAACCGATGAATATTAATTTTAGAAAGTACTTGCACAGAAATTATGCATTTAATGGATATTTCCTTTGCGTCTAGTTCAATTCAATTTCCGATATTTGTTAATGTGGAGCAGAAATATAAAGACTGTAACACAATAGATAAATTCATTGGAAATTTCATTCAATTGAGACATGAAATTCTGTAAACTTTTCATCTAATTAACGCTCAGTTTGACGTTGGATAAAGTCGTTTAAGAGCTTTTAAATAATTAATGTCTCTTGGCAGCGTTTTCCAGTTCTTAACTCCTTATTATAAATATTTTTTTAATTTATTTTTATTTCCTTCTGCGTAATCTTATTTTTATTTACTAATAAATCAAGTTGAGAAATAAGATAAATAATTAATATATACTATCATTTTTGACATTTGAGACATTTCAGCTTATTGAAAACGTTTTTAAATAGTATACATTCTGATGAACCAAAATAATAGAGCATTTTATACGTCATTCAAAGAGGACTAATTTTAGTATATAAATTATAAAAAAATAAATTAAATAGTAAAATTAATTTTAAACAAAATGGTTAAAAAAAATTACAGTATTTTTCACATAATATAATTATAGGACGGGCATTTAAGACGGTAAATGTGAAATTCTTTTGAAAAGTTTACAAATTTTTGCACATGTACGATATTTTTTTTAGTTATTGCTACATGTTATGAATACATTTATTCTGATTCGAGAGTTTCTTTTAAAATGATCTTTTTGAAAAATCAAATCTTGTATCTGTTTAAAGATATGCTTTTTAATCAGATATTTTTTAATTACTGAATTTTCCGCGACGATTCACACAAATTAAAGCTCTGACAACAATACGTGATAGTATATTTGGCTTTATAATAATTTATTTTGTGGGTAATGAAATATTTGCCTTGAAATAATAATTCTTGAAAATGAATTCACTGTTATTTCCCTACGGACGTTGTATGCTAATTTTTCTTGAGCCAATTTCGTTTTTTCTTGTAACTTAAACTTAATACTTATGTTTTTTAAAGCACCATTTTGTTTGTTATGTACAAAGAATTTATAAATGTATAAATATAATTATAATGCATTTCCTGTTAGTTAGAAAAATATACACCCATTACACAAAAATTGCATTTATTTCAAGTCATAATGAGAGAAAGGAAGATTGATAGATAATTTAATATTTGTAAATTAAATCCATTTGCACACATTATCACCCAGCATCATATACTTATCTAAAGGTATATGAAGAAATTCTCATTTGTTTATTAAAAATAAGGACATTCACTATGAAACAAATTATAACATATTTATATAAAATAGATGCTGATTTTTCTAGTATCATATCACACATTTTTCAATTCTTTATGCATATATTTATAGAACAATAAACTTCGATGCCTTTTATTAACCAGAGAATGTGTCCATCTTTCAGTCCATTTACATCAGTCAGCATCGTGCTTCAAAGCACAGCTTTAAATTACAATAAGGTACTGAAAAAAATAGAGAAATGCTTACTTCTACATATCTGCAGAAAAGTCTGCAATTTTAAATTCATTGTTAGGGTTCGAAACCACTAAAGAGGGAAAATAATAACATTATTTAGAAACAAAACATAAATCTATCACAGCGAAAATTCATTATTTAGATACTGCTTACCTTTTGTCGAAGTTTTCTGAAACCAAGTGCAATAGTGTAAGTTTTTTTTATTTATATATTTCCATTTTAATAGTGTAAATTCCTATTAGTATATCGTCTTTCCTTCAAAAATATGTTCGACAAATTTATTTGTATAAAATATATGCTTGTATTTCTAGTACCACATTGTACTACATTTTTCGATTCTTTATGTATAAATTTATAGAACAATAAACTTCGATGCCTATTATTAACCAGAGGAATGTTTTAGCGTCCATTTATAACAGTCAGCATCATGAATCAAAGTACAATCATAAATTACAATAAGGTACTGAAAAAAAATCGAGAAATGCTTACTTCTAGATATTTGTAGAATAATTTGTAATTTTAATTTCATTGTTAGATTACTTTTATTCATAAATTTCATTTTTAATTTTGAAAATTAATATTATTATAGCAATATCTTTCTTTCAAAAATATAACTTCTGATAGTCCATAGTTCAACTCACTATTAAAATGCAACAACAATTTTGGAATAACATATTACCAAAATTTCTCTTTTTGCATTTTGAAAAGAGACCTTTAAATCAACATACATTAGAATTGATTTATCTTTCATATTTTTAAATTTTAAAGAAAATTACTGTGAGCCATTATCACGCATCGTGTAAGAATTATTTCTTCATACTTACTTTTATTTTTTCTGAAAAGTACAGAACCCTATAATTTCATTCGGTGAAGGAATTGTTAATCATTTTTTTTCTAAAATAAAGTTTGCTTTCCTAAAGCTTCTAAGAAATTTTTAATGAAATCTTGAAATACTAATATAATTTCCATTCGTTCAATTCTCCAAATTTAAAAGGAGCAATCCATATGTGAAGAGAGCACCTATAATGGACAACAGAAGATTCATTTTTAAATCAATCATTCCACCAGCTGACAAGAAAATGACTTCTTTCTTTTCCAGTCTGTAAAGAAATGAAATATCCATACCTTTATTCAACACACTTATTTGCTGTCTTTCAATCAAAGAGCCAGCTGTTTTCTTTATTTTCTTAATAGTTTCCGGAATTTTAGAACTGTATATTATAATAGAAAGAATAGCAAGTATACCCACAGAAGCATCTATGAGAAACGCTATACTGTAGAATACCAATTCATCTTCTTTCAAACAGAAATCCAAAGCATTGTACAAATTTATGGAAGAAGTCAAAAGTATTGCAAACAAAGGTTTCGAAAGCGTTTTTTTCAAAAGACAAATGTTTTTTTCTAGGATGTTGTAACATTTTAGTGTTTCAGCACCATTTCCATTTAAAGCACCGTTATCCATGATTCTTAAACGGGCATTAAATTCAGAGAGGTGACGCTCAGAATGCCTTATTAAAAGACAGCAAGATAAAATGATGATGCAAAGAAACTCGAGGAATACGGTGTAATACGTGTATTCGCCCATAAAAATGAAAATCATTTCGTACTTTCTTTCTTCAAATGTGTATCCCAATGACCAGTAACCGAATTTATTTCCATCTAAACAGAAGCCTTCGATGGCTGCAAGACACACGGGCAGAGTTCGCAAAGTAACAAAGAGTATAATAATGAAACGTTTACACCTTTTATTCTGGCTAAAAACAAACTGTTTATTATGGCATTTTAAAGGATATGTGAGAAGTCTTAAATTTTTATGTTGACGTGAAATTAAACACCTCAGCGTAATGCATACTATAATATTAAGATTATATATCAGTGTTGATTTAAAATCTGCTTCATTTATGGAGTATACGACGCTAACCAAAAAAAGATATCCTATGAAAACCGGAAACAAAATAGAGAAATAGTACGAATAGCAATTTAAACGTTTATGATGTATTCTTTGATCCCCATGGACGAACGAAAGAATAATCCATAAAGAGATATGCATTGTTCCGAAATTTGTTAGACGTATTTTCTTCATTTTTAACACAATCTCTCTTGAATGTTGATCCTGGTCCTGGGAAATGCTGTTTTATGATTTACTGAATTATATTTACAGTAACTTTAGTACATATATTTAATTTCTTCACGTTAAGCTATTTCTCGTTCTGGTATTCTTCATTATATTTATTTTGAAAAATATAGGTGTGTTTGATCTACCCAGATGACATTGTCTTGGACATATTTTAGTCATTTTTAAAACAATCTTACTTGAATGTTATCATATCCTTGTTCTGGGAAATGTTGTTTAACAATTTTCTGCATTACTGTATACTTCCGTATCCGTTCACCATTATCCGGTTTCGGTACTATCCAGCCTAATTTTCTTTCATCGAAATTAAATGAGGAAGACAAGGCTTTGCATTTGAAACATTGCGAAGGCATTGGAAACGGACGTCTACTACAAGTCGTAGGCAAAATACAAGTTGTGACAGGAAAAAAAGAGCATCCAGCTCGTTGTTCATTGTTTCATCAGTGTATAACGGACTTCAATTGTTGGCACTGTTCCTGATTATAACTGCATAGTACGTAAAGTATTCGTAAATTCACATTCTACGAGGTTTGAGATAAATGGGGGGGGGGGGTATTCAATAAGAAGTCTTTGTCTTCTGGTATCGATGGGAAAAGAAATGAGTTCATTGAATTCCCGCCTATCCGGCTTTTTTGTTATCCGGTCTGCCCCTCTGCCACATTTGGCCATATACTCCGGAGTGTTCTGTATATTCACAATAATTTATATATATATGTCAAAATTCTGCAAATTGAGCTGTTTGTTGTTCTCGTGTTCTTCTATTTATTTTATTTGAAAAGTATAAGTGAATGCTATCTACTGAGTTGGTATTGTCTGAACGTCCGTGCGAGAACGCGTTTCCAAAAATTGTAATGCGATATCATTTTTGTTTATCAACTAAGACTACATGTTACAGATCATCGTAATATTCAGTTTTGCTACAAGTTCAGCATCCTGCTTTGCGTGTCCCAACATAATATGTAAACTGCGTGTTGTAATATTATATTAAATTTGTTTATTTTCCCTAATACAATTTCCAAATCTTAATGACTTTCACACGCGGACATGATTCAGAAATGCCACTTCAAATCCACTGAAGTAATTATTATTAAAGCATTTTATGTTGTTTGTTAAAGCATATTCATCAATTTGCCTTTTAAATGACCAGACTGTTTTATCGGAAAACATTGTTTGTGCATTGCAAACTAAAATAATTGATGCTTTTATTGCCGAATGATGAAATTCGATACATTACTTTTTCGCTTTATTTCGTTTTCGTGATATATTACAAACACCTATCAAATTAATGATCTTCAATAAATGAATAGTCGTATAATAACAAAGACAGTCGTATTAGTCTAGTTGTATAAAGTCCAGCGAACAGTAGTTACAATCGTAATTTATATATATAAGATAAATAATTAAAACTAGTGGTAAGTTTAAAACACAAAATATAAACAAAACTATATATTTTTCTCTACTCTGATAATGTTCCTATGATTCTAGGAAATAAGTTTAATTTAATTGCATCTATGTTTTGTTTTGCAGTGATCATCGGTAAAGTTAAAAAAGTGAACTAAGAGAATGGTCAGAAAAGATGCGATAACAGTGGCGATTGCAAGAGCTGATGGGAAGCTTTGCGTCCACCAATGGCAGGATAGTTCTTCGATTACTGCACTACATTGCTACTTTCTTCAAATATATTTTCTTTGTTTGTTTTAATGACAGTACTTACAATTACCCATCTCGAAATGTACTTTCACTCATTAAAAAATTAACAACAATTGCTTTAATCTTGGAAGCACAGATTAAAAGGACCATACATTTCCATAAGTTTCCTCTTTTGATTCGCTAAATGATAAATATTTCCCAAAGAATTTAGTTCACCTTCTACTTGCTTCTTTAGATCGCAATATCTTCTTTATATTACAATATTATTTATGGTATTCTCTATTCATCTGTAAGATTTATTATTCTGTAACAACCGATATTGAACTTTCTATGCATAAGTGACGGATATCTAATATTGGTACTTTTCCGTTAGCCGGGCGCTAGCTAAAAAACGCCAAATAATGTAGAATTTCGCCAAATTTTATACGCCAAATTCGCGTTTGGTTCACAATTGGCGACATTTGCGCCCGGCTAACGGAAAAGTACCCTGATATTAAAGATACAGACCAATTAGTAATGGAACGAGTTTATGTTCATTTTTTCATATATATATTTATAAATTATGTTTTATAATGTTTGCATATGTCAGCAACATATTAGCCTTAAAAGTTTCAAGTACATTTGCAAACGTTGGAAACAGGTTATCTAATTGCATTATGTCTAACATAAAACTAAAAGACAATTAAATTAAATATATTGAACATAATTGAATCCAACTGTAATATATGTATTAAATAACACAAACTTAATAAAATGTGTCATAATAATAAAAAGAAAATACATTGAAGAACGTAATCATATCCAGTAATGCCTTTCCACAGAAACGTTAAAGGCTTCAGGCCTCGTATATCGCAGTCCTAAGCCGACAACAAATTTTTGCATTATAGTCCTGTTCATAGTGTTTTTTCTTCCTACTTTTTTTGTATGAAAAAAGGAAGAAGGAAAATGAATAAATAAATGTTGAGGGAAATAAACACCAATGGAAATGCGAAAAAAAAAAGAATTGAATCAACAAATGATTTCAAATATTCAGGAATTTCTCTCAATATATTTAATAAAAAATGGAAGAAAGAAAATTAATAAATAAAAAGAACCAATTGTAAGGTTGAGGGAATGCAGTAACGGATATACGGAGAAAAACGTTAGATCAATAAATAGTTTCAAATTTTTAGAAAGTTTCTAAGATACAAAAACTATAAATACTTTTTTGAAAAATTCAGTATTTTTACAGCTCAAAATATTAAAGAAAAGTTGCTATAGCTTCTTTTTTTAATCCATTGAAATGGATATATTTTGAGTAGAATCATTTACATTAAATGTCAATGCCATAACGCGATTTTTCTATTAAGCTAGAATCAATTTTTTTGGTATAGAAATTCTATTCTGCTTCTTTCTTTTTCGTTTTTCGAGATTGTCACCATTGCTGAGGACATATATTTTCATTTTTAGTAATTTAAAGTCACATGAATTAGTGAAATTAATATCGCTTTGTTTCTAAATCAATGGAAAACTTTCAAATGCTATGTGTTACAAATAACAGTATGATATTTAGAGAAAATTCTTGATGTCAGAGAAAAAAAAATCATATAATCGTCAAAAGCTCATATTGATAACAGAAGAAAAAAAGATGCGGATGTATGTATAAGAGCAGAGCATTATGAAGGACGTCTCTCTTAATTTCCATAGTCATGTTAACTGATTTCTTCTCTGATTTAATCTCAATTATTCTTAGTTTTCAATAAAATCTAATATAGTTTTAAAAGAGTATTTTTGTAAATTTTGTAACAAATGAAGCAATATAGCTGAATTTTAAAATCATTTGGATATAATTTGACAGAAAATTAACTTTTACAGACAGAATTTTAATCAGCCTTTGTAGTGGAGAAAAGCTTTACGTATAAGCTCTTTAATATCGTGATATTGAATTCAACTTTATGAGGAATTTGTTATGATGAAAACTTAGAAATTTCAGACTATATTGCTTAATATAGTTCTAAAGCCTACTCTGAATTATACAACTATAAGGTTTCAGCATTTATTTAAAAGCTGGAAAGTAAATTCTTTATTAACCCATTTTCATATGTTAAACAAACATTTTATTTTTTCTATTAATGAAGAACATGCGAAGGAATACTTCTTGCATGTAAAGAGGAAATATTCTTTCGTAATAATATGTTAGTGGAAAGCGAATAAATGAATAAAACCTTCAAATAGATAAAAATATTTATTTCTGAACTAATATATCACAATATAGAACAACGATCTAGAAACCATATCGAGCATATCCTAAACCAGCAAGACCATAGCCACCATATCCTCCAAGACCATAGCCTCCATATCCTCCGAGACCATACCCTCCATATCCTCCAAGTCCATAACCTCCATATCCTCCATAGCCTCCGAGTCCATAGCCACCATATCCTGCATAACCTAATCCTGCTCCGCCAACTCCAAGTACGGGAGCTCCAGCGTATCCTCCGTGTCCATAGGGAGCATCAGAGATGATGTGGACAGCAGCAGGGTTCTGGTTGGCGGTTCCGGGTTCGTTGGTCTTGACCTCAGCTCTGAAACCACCATGGTCAGCGACGTAGTTGACCTGTCGGTGGATTCCTCTATCGTCAGTGAATCCGTAGCTTCCCTTCACGTTCTTACCATCACCAACTTCTTCACGGTGTTGCTCGCCGTGCTTGTCTTTCACGCTGTAGCCGAACTTGAAGGGTTGGGGATGATGGATGGGCTAAAGAAGAGATAAAAGGAATTGCGTTTTAATCTGAAGAATGAATGGATTTGTCTGTCTTTCAACAAAATATTTTGCCACAATCTTGAATATCAAAAGTTATATGAATTTGGAAACATTAATTTCGATGTATTTCCTCTCTTTTCCTCGCTTGTTATAACCCTTTATCTCCCTCTAAAAGAAACTAATTCTAATACTTTTCTTCAGAGAAAATGCACAATAAATGTGTATTTGTGTAAAATGTGTATCTAATTTGTTTTAATTGACAATACTTACTTCATGATAAAGACTGGCAAATGCAGTTACTGCCAAAGCTGATAAAACAAATACCTAAAGGAAGAGGAAAAATATGTGTATTTAGAATGTGATAAATTCATAACAGAATGAATACCAAATATATCATTATATAATATATATTATTATGACTCGGGATTCTAACGTAAATTTTTTACTTAATTTAAAACATAAGAATAAATCAATTTTTTTTAACTGATTTGTCAGGTCCCAACTCGAAACAAAATGCAATAAAATTATAAAATCAAAACAAATGGTAGATACAAAACACATTAAATTGGCAACATACAAAGTCATATCGTATATATGCAGTTCCAAATTATACAAATTAAATCTCATAAATGCATTTCCTTTTAACTATAATTTTAGGCTGACTGACAAGATTCTATTCAATATTTTAGTTAAAAATTTATTTCTCAATCATTCCTTCTCAATTTCAGTATTTCTCCTAACTTTATGAGTAAGAAAATATCTTTACTCCTTTTCAAAAATAGTCAGACATATAAAAAACGAATAAGGTTAATTTTGAAATTATCAAAATTCGTTATTCGTTAGAATAATTTTGGATACATGATTTCTGATTTTTTTTCATTTATATTTTTATGTTTGTTAAAACATTTCAAAGCAGTTTGTTTCGAATATTACTATATGATTCAACACACGTTCTATATTTAAATAATTTTGTAGCTTTTCTCATGTTTTTAACTAAATATATAATAATTCAGGAAATCATTCGAAAATCAAGTTGCTGCTCATTGGTATTTTTGGAATATTATCTAAACTTTTGTAAAAAAATAATTTTTATTCTAATGTATACTTTAAGCAGAATTTTTTTTACTACTTGAGAAACATATTTTTTTTAATTGTAAAAGTTATTCTGTTAAAATTCATGACTTCTCTATTTATTTCTTTTCATTGGCAAAGTTGGACAAAAATTTTAAATGCACAATTTTGTTAATAACTTTCTTTAATTAATAGTTTTAAAAAATAATTTATTTTCGATTGCAGTGTATTAAATATGAGAATGTATAAATATGCTTTCCAAGCAAAAACTTCAGGGAAAAGTTAACTTAATGAAACTGAGTGAATAAATCTATATTAATGTGATTGAAACTTAAAATTAGTTATATTGCAAATGTCTTCTTTTTTTGAAATTTCGTTATTATTTTTTTCCCAAAGAACTATGGATTAAATATTTATCTAAAGTTTGCTGTAATTTTAATTTATAAGTCAAGATTCAATTCAGCTTTTAAATAATTTCTACAAGGACTCGTTTAAAGTTTAATATATTAAAGAAACAGGAAAATATCCAAATAAATTAATCGATCATAACTTATTACTAAAATCTGTAAAGGTTATAAATTCAGTAAAATAACTTCTGACTTAATTTGACTTTTATCTATTTGAAAATGTATTCATATTCTTATTCCTTTTAAATTAAAATATAAGTTAGAAAATAGAATATTTTATACAATAATTAAATTCA
>JAPMOR010052697.1:130461-142236 GCA_026543865.1 Argiope aurantia | reverse complement strand
AAAAATGTATTCATGTTTCTTTTGAATAAATATATAATTTATAAAATAGAATATTTTATACAATAATTAAATTCAGTATCATTCAGAATTCATAAGTTTTTTTTGGGGGGGGGAATTTATAAGAGATTTAAAAAATTGCTTCTAAAGATTGAAATAACTCTCTATAACTGGAAGAATTATTTATCAGTAAGAGCCAACAATTACTGTTACTATGCAAAAGTAATGCCCAATCAAACAAAGAGAAAGTATACTAGTTGAAGGAAATATATTTAGAAAATTTGTGCATGAAGTACTTACCTGAGAGATCATGTTGATGATTTATCAATGGAATTGTATCAAGTGATAGCAAACTCATGCTTTTCGGTATATTTATACTCCGAAAAATAAATGAAAACATTGCTTTCACTATAGAGAAAGGTTAAATTCTTTTCTGCATGGTTGATCTGTAACTTTTAATTCCACGGAAGCTCGCGACCCATTTATAAACAGGTGACATTTATTATGTTTTTTTTCTCTTTCATTTGTAATAGTTTCGATTACGTTAAGGCGTTTATTTTCCCTACAAGGTCAAGAGCATTACTAAAAACAGTAATAATAAATGTTTGTAAAGAAATAGAAGTTTTTTTTTTTTTTTTAAGAAAGGAAATTTAGTCGTCGGAAGTTAATGATACGCATTGTTAACTTCGAGGTATGAGAATGGCCGACAAAGTAAGCTTTTAATACCATATTATTATATTATTAATTCTACATATTAAGTAACGTAATCTAATGCAAAAAATCTTACAAAATTTAAAGACAATTTTATTCAAGAATTTCACTTTATTATTTTTTTTCACGATAAGTAAAGATATATATGTCATTCCAAAATTTATAAAATGATGTAATTACGCATGGTTTAATAAGAAACATACAAATGTATTAATTAAGATAATTTTAGAAGAAATCATTAGAAAATAATAACAAGTAACAAGATTACACGTATTCTACATATATGCTAACACTTAATTTTCCAGATTATATCTGTATGCTTTAGACGTATATGAAATAATGCATGTAAATTTTCCTACTTTTGAAATAATCTTTGTTCATAATAGTGCTCATTTTTGTAAAGGCATTTGTGTAAATTTATCTTCATTTCGTAAACAAATTTTCTTCACCCAATTTTTTTTTCTCATAATTCTTTCTTATCTTTTCTTGGACTGGTCAATTGCTCCTTTTCATATTAAAATTATTTCAAATTTATAATCAGTAAATAGAACATGAAGATCTATCAACAGAATATGAAATATTCTTTCACAAATCATTTATTCCAGAAAAAAAAAATTTTTCAGCCTGTTGAGAAAGAAGGATTTTTCTTCTTCTCGAGATGCGATACTCAGTTTTGTTTTTTCAGTTTAATGCGATGATTTTTGAATAAGAAAAATTATTCTGATTAATAAAAATAATAAATAAAAAACTTATTATATATATTATTTTTATAAAACGTTTTAGTGCTATGTTTCCCCTAACTGAAATAAAAAATTATTTTATTACCAGTCATTTTAATAAAGTTTATTTGCGTATTTCGCATATAAAAAAATTGAAAATTCATTTTTTTAAATAACAGAATTATGAAAAATATTTTTATAAAAGGAAAATTGAAGTAGAAAAATATAATAATATGCAATTATAATATGAGTCATTTTTTATATATAAAACAACAGACATTTTCACAGTAATGAAACAACGTAATATTAAACTTGCAAAAGATGAATAATTAGAATAATTCTCAAACATTTAAGCGATAGGTGATTTTAATTTGAATGAGTTCGTGTACACGATTTTTTGTAAATTAAATGAATATATAAAATCTAATTATCTTAAAAATAACTTTAAATAAAAATTTCGTGGCCTCTACATTCGAAATTGCTGTGTTTACAGGCAGATTCCTTTTTTACATATTTGTTAATATCAATCCAGCGAACTTGCATTATAGTGTAAAATAATAACTACCGACAGAATAGATACAATTCTGAAAAGGAGAATTTTGTGCATCTTCGGAGGAAAATTCAGCTTACTAACTGAACATTGCTACATTATTTACCTGAATTTCCCTTTGATATATAAAACAAAGCATAAAAGAAACAAAAAATTATATGATTACCAATATTCCCGTAATTCTTGAACAAGTTTCGAATGTTTGTATCTTTAAAACATAATTTTTCAGGCCAAAAATATTTTCCTACATTTTTTTTCTAGTTCGACCTCATTCTTAAACTATAAGGCATTTATAAAAGCTTTAGATGAAATTTTAAATATTTCGAACCAATTGAACAACCATAAAAAATATCTGTAAATTAGAAACCCTTAATTTCGTTTTGGGAAAAATTTTGGATTTTGTTTGCGAATAAAATAAATAAAAAATATTCATTATTCAGTAGTTTTATCAGAAATCACATTCTAGTTTTTCTAAATTTTTAGAAGAAAGAAAGCAATACTAACATATTTTGTAAACATGTTTATGCAACATAAGACAATAAATCTACAAATCAAAAATTTACAATTCACAAACTACTTATCAAACATTATATATATATTTTTGAATGTTAACACTGCATGATTTCCTTGCCAATGCTTGTTTATCCTCCATACAAACCTCTTTTTTTTAGAAACTTTCCATTGAATTGGTATTTCAATAAGATTCCATTGTATTCAACTTTAATACCTCTGTATATTTTTTGAAATGAATTATAGTTATATGTAATGCTTTATGCATCCATTTCCATTGAAAGTGTGAGAGCAATTCAAAGGGTCTTTCCAAAAATTTAATTCAAATACAATTTCGTATAATATTTGCAATAGCTATGTAGTAAATCATTGAATAATTGCAATGAATTATTTCCTATTTCATTTTTATTGGTAAGGCAATAGAATAGTTTAAACAAACTTCTGATGGAGGAAAATTAAGCCAATAGCTCCAATATAAAATTTATGTTTCAGTTTAGTATATTATTGAGTCAGGAATACTACTTTTTTTCCCTACAATTTGAATGCTTTTGCTTAAGAGGGTATTCTGCTGTCTACAATAGAGGTCTTAATAAGTTGAAGTTATCTCCAGTAAAAAATACCAAAATCTCATCTGACACAATACTAAAATATCATCTTTGTTTATACCTAGATAAGCCAAAATGTGGCATAACTTTTATGAAACTTATTATTCTCGGCTTAGTTTTATTCTTGCAAATCAGTACTTGATATAATTTTTATATTTTTCTATCGCCAATATACTGCTCTTGAAATCAGTAGTAATTTTGTTTTTAAATTATACACTTTTTATTATATTGGAAGAGCTTAAATTTCACACCATAATTTTAAAATGTAATTTCAAAATAATCCTTTTAATTAACACAAAAGTGGCCAATCTGACAAAATTATTAAATATAAAGTTTGTTTCAGATTTTTTTTTCTTTTACCAAACGGATGAAGAAATTGTACACACAACTTGCTGTAGATCTCTCTACCCTCTATGTATTTTAAATCTCGTGACATTTAAATGCCGTCTTCCATATCAGAATGTTATTCAGGATTATGATGGCAGTCATAAAATAAATCAAGTGAATCTTCATAACTTCTAATCTAAACTGAATTTGACTAATTTATTATAAATTAAATGGTGTAATTTTATATATCGAGTCCCACATTATTCATATTGCAATGAATTGCATTATTCATATTGCGTGTCATATCAGTGTATTAGCATAAAATACCCCAACGGCATTACGGAAGAGCAAGCATCTTTGTTAATATATCATATAATATCTCGTGCAAGGTCAAATAATCTACAAATTTGAAATTGATTTTTCTTCATTTGGAAATATGATGAAAAGTGAAAATTTATTGTCAATCAATATAAAAAGAACCTCTGTGGATTAATTTAAAATATGCAATAATACACTGTGAGTTAAATAACAAAGTGAAATCTTGCCTACAATATAGTAAAAGATTGACAAAAAAATGACAAAATGCTTTTACTCTAATTTTTTGAATTACTAATATTATATATTTAAATTTTTGGTTAATAAAATAAGAAAGAGTCATCAGTTGTATTAATTTTTTTTACAGATGAGAAAGTTGTTGAAGAATAAGAAATTGACTTCATTTGGGAAGGTATCCATTAGCTATGAAAATTTTAAGACTCAGATTTATCAATGTATTTATTAAAATTAAGAATAAATGTTTTTAGGCAATAATGGAATTTTTATTGACAGTTATTTACACATTCAATTGTTCAATAAACAAACATTTGTTATCACTCACAGATAAAACATTTTTAATTTTTTACATGATAATAAACAAGTTCATTTCTCAGGATGCTCATTCACTAAAAGTTCGTTACAGCAAAAATTTTTATAAATTTACAAAGTCTGAAATTCGATGCTTATCAGGGACCTGTGCAATGATTTTACTTCCATGTTTGATCGAAATCGTATTTCCGATCAAGTAATGAGAATATAAGCTAATCAATGAATTAAATGAAAAAATTTCTTTGAACAGTTTTAAATCATCCAAATAATATTTAAGTAACAATAAAAAGGAAACAGTCATACATATATATGTAATATTTTTGGAATCCTGTCGGCTAAATAATATGTAATATAATTTTCGTTGAAGCAGAGTGCAGGTTTGAAGACATAGATGAGCCGTTGTATTTTTAATTTCGTTTTTTCTATCCCGAATGGCTGACATGGCTATTTACAAGAAGGCACATCGTGGCACAAGAGCAGAAGTAAGGAAGAAGGCAAAAAGGAGGCGAAAACAAATGATCACTAGTCTTATATAACAGTGGATTTCTGGCCATGTACCAATTCAATACATATGGCGACTTTTGACAACTTTTCAAGGGCAACGGGAAGTATCACTTTCATTTGATATGTAGTACTGATGGCGAATTAGTTTTACAGAGGAATTAATTAAACCGACAGTAGAATTAGATCACGAAATGCATATATATATATATATATATATAATTTCTAATCAATGTCACTTTTCCTCCTTAGTGCTTGCAATGTTTGTACGAAAAAAAATCGTATGACTAATAAATTCAAATCTATGAGTAAATTAATCTTTGCACACAACACTAAATTATTTAATAACTCATAGCAGTTTGTCTTTGCATTATAAAGGCAAATGTAATTATTTCTAGATAGGAAAATGAGAATCGGCTATGATTTATGAATTCAATAATCATAACCGATTACTATGTGAAGGAGTCTTCATGCAATAATCGATTATCTAAAATCCAACATTAACTTTGGGATAATGCTGTATTAGAAATTATTTTCGCTGTTTGAGATTAAATCGTTATATCAGTATGTTACAGAGTATGCTAAGCTTTATATAAACAAGTACAATTTAGAATTTAAAGAAAAAAGATTGCTTTTAACTTAAAACTACATGCTGAAATTATTCAATCTAAAAGAAAAGAAAAAAATTCTAATGGTTATACAGAAATATTTCATATGGACGATACATAAAATAGTAATAGTAAATGTTATCATTGAATTGCTAAATATTGTAATTATTTTTATAAGCATTAATTGTTGTTACTAAAGCATTTCTTAAATAAAAAAAACATCCTTGGGATTTTTTTCAGTAAATAACTGTTTAATTTCCTGTTTTAAATTATCATTCTTTTCATCAAAAGGTTTTCCTTCATATTCCTTAAACTCTTGGTAGATTTCATAGTATTTTAATTTCGTTCCAGAGTTAAAATAAGTATTCCGTATGTGAAAAGAGCTCCTACAATAGATAACAGAAGACTCATTTTTAAATCAACCATTCCTCCAGAGGACAAAAAAAAATAACTTCCTTCTTTTCTAGTCTGACGAGAAAGGAAATATATTTCGTTTTCTTTAAGATGTTTATTTCATGTTTTTCAATTAAAAGACTAGCTGTTTTCTTTATTTTCTGAATACTTTCAGGAATCTTAGAACTATAGACTATAAGAGATAAAATAGCAACACTACACACAGAAGCAACCATAACAAAATTTAGAACTAACAATGCAAAGTCTTGCACTTTCAAACAGAAGTCCAAAGAACAGGTTAAGTGAACAACTCAAAAGAACTGCAAAAGGAGGCGTTGATAACATTTGTTTCAAAAGGCAAATACTTTCTTCAAGGTTATTATAACGCTTTAGTAAGTCGAAGCCATTGTGGGTTAATGCATGAATATCCATGTTTTTTTAAAATAGCATTAAACTCAAAAATACAACATCCACAATGTCTTATTAAAAGACAACATAACAAAACTGTGATGCACAAAAACTCAAAGAAAACATTATAGTACATATATTCAACAATAAATATAGAAAGCATTTGGTACTTTTTATCTTTGAATGTATATCCAAATGACCAGTAACTAAATTCTTTGTAATTTAAAAAATATGTTTGAAGGGATGCAAATAGCTCGGGGAGAGTTCTCAAAATAAGCAAGAAAATTTTAATAAAACTTTTATTAATTTTAGCAGAGTGAAAAACGGACGGTTTTGTGTGAAATCTTAACGAATTCAAAAGAAGTCTCCGATTTTTATATTCTTGCAAACCTGAATACCGTAATATAATACAGACAGTAATATTAAGAATATATATCAATGATGATTTTACATTTGTTTCATATATAAAATACATTAGGAGAGCAAATATTAGATAAATTGTGAAGAATGGAAACGAAATAGAGAACTAATAATAATAGCAATTAAAACTTTTGTGATTGATTCGTTGATCCCCATCATTGATAAGAGAAAGAATAATCCATAAAGGATTGTACATTGTTCTGAAACTTGTTAAATATTTTTTTCTCATTGTAAACATGATCTTACTTGCATAGCATTAGAGAACTGACATAGAAAAAGCATACGAGTGGATTTTGAGAACTATTTTTGCAGTAATTTTAGTGTATGTGTATGGAAACTTCAATACATTGAACGCGCTGTCATATGTCAGTTGTTCCACCATTTTATTCTTTTGAAAATTTAAATGAAACTTGCTTATTCAAGTATTAATCAGCCTTTGTTAGATCACGGTTAAAATTTTTCATTTATATTTTAAACCATTTTGTTCGAGAATATCATGGCAAGCCACAAATTAGAAAAGTATGAAATCTTACATTTTCTTATTTCTACTTATTCCAGTTCACCAGTTTCCGAAATTTTAACATGTAAAGTATAATTCCTTGGCTTCAAATATAAAATTTAAACAGAGTGCTTTTATAGCATATTTTCGTCTTCTAATGCCTTTTGAGTGCGTTACAGTATTTGGATTAAATAGTAAAATCAAAAGATAGTAATTTTTAAATTTTTTTGTGAAAGCTTTCCTTGGTATTCCTCATCGATCTTCATTTTTACAGGATGTAAAGGACGTTTCCCCAATCATGCTTAATAGTTTATCAGATTGAAATGTCTGCTATTTTCAATTGCGAATCATGAATCTGGAGACTTAATTTTTTTTATCCAAATCGATTTTTATGATAAATTTGTAAAGTTGGGTACATCAGTGAAATTGAATATATTAAATTCTAAAAGAATTTTTTTACATATTTTATTGAGAAATACAAATAAGCACTCCTTTTAAAGCTATTAATTTATAAATATCTATTTTAAAAGTGCTTGAAGACAAGGAAATATAAGCAATTGATATATAATCTGGAATAATTCTTTTTTGTCATTATTTTTTTTATAAGAATCGAAATTCAAAATCGATTTTTCTTTCAATTTTTAATAAATATGAGTATTAGAATTTTTTTTATAATTATTATTTCTTGAAGGCAATATGATAATTTGATAACTATAAAGCTGTTAATTTATAATCAAATTGTTAATTTGACTATACATGATTTCATGGCGGTGGTGCAACCTATGGTTTTAGAAATATAAATATGCCATTATTTATTCGATATTATTTACTACTGTGATCAAAAAGTATCAGGAATGCTTCATTTAAAATATATAAATCGTAGATATCGTATGCAAATTTTATCAAACTTTTTTTAGGATTTCTATAAAAAGTTATTAAAAGTCAGAAATTTAATTCATATTATTCTCTAAAATTAAATTTGTTTTAATGTGAGAATTCTCACTCTATTGATTTTCTGAAATAAATAATGTTATTGAGCAAAAAATATACATTAAATTGATTCTTAAAGGAATTTCTGCTGCAAAAACATCTGAAATAATGGAAAAAAAACTTTTCAATTTTTCAATCAAAACTGTTAAGTTCAAAGAGCAATTCTCTATCAAAAACAGTAATATTTTATAGTTATAAACTGTTTGAAGATGGTAAAAAATTATGTCTATCTGGTAGACTAATTAATTTGATCAGTGATCTAGATTTCACTAAAAGCCAGGTTAATATCAAAATACAGGTTTAAAATACAATTTCAGGAAAATTTAATTCCGTTTAAAACACTAATGAACATGCTTAATCTCAGATCTATATTTAGGTGACATTTACAACAGAAATTCACATATTCGGCTTCAGCTGTAGAGTATGTGAATCCATAAAAATTAGATCATTGTAAAATTTTACATAGTGTTAACTGAAATTACTTTTATATGAAACCAATATTATTTCCTGTACAAGAAACTACAGGCCATCGACATAAAGAAAGAAACTCATAGAAAATTGAAATTGTTTTAAAATATAGTTTACCATAAAGCAGATAAGAGATACTTTAAGCTGAAAATTTTTTGAGGTATGCCTTCCTCTTACATACAACGGTTTGATAGTAGTTGTTTTATAATTTTGAAAAATAACCTTTGAAAAAATAGGGCATATTACTTCATAGAATAAAATTATGCACATTGTAAAGAATGCCAGATCACCAAGTACGATCTCGAATATTCATATTATCAGAATTAAAAAAAACTGTATCTCCTTTTATCTTTTTTATTATATACTAGCCGCCTTTAGCGACCAGCCGGTTCGCCAGTATTACCGCTCGCTACAATTTTCAATTAAATATTTCAAATAACTTGTCTCTTAATATCTTCTCAAACAAAACATGTTTAATCTTCAAATTTTGATAGTCATACCAAACTTATACTGTTGTTTACATCGTTTCGTTCAATTTACTATATATATTTTCCTAATTTGTTGTCATTTCTGGTAAAACTTCAACTTTAATTTAAAGTGGAAATGATGAAATTGCAATTAATATAAAGATTTTTTTAATAAAACCAAGCGTTTTATTTTATTTATCATTTTTATTGTTATTTATTAATTATTATTATTATTATTGAATATGAGTACTGCAAACAGAATCGCTCGGTATTTAGGTCTTATGTGAACTACAAAATATTTTTCATAATTTATGTAATATCTCAAAGAATAATTCAACAAAAATTTCAAGGATTCTGCATAAAATTCAATTTTTAGTTTTGCTTTCAAAAGGATTGAAATGAAATCAATAATAATATTTTGTTCCGCACTATAAATATAATTCAAAAATTATGAAGACTAAATTAAATGCAGTAAGGTATCATATTCTGAGAAATATTCTGGACACACCAAATATTAAATAAATGAATGAATGTTTCTATTTTCCACGATCAACTAAGATATATTTATGAAGTTTTGAATATTTATGAAAATTTAGAAAAACTCAACATTTTCATAATCTCAGGTGCGCTCATTGGCGTATTTTCTTTGAAGCGATCGATGTAAAATCTAAAATTATCCTTTTTTATTGAATAGTGATATTCAAATTTTCCTAAATCAGTCAGTTTAAGTGATTAATTTAGTTGATTGGAAATTAACTCATTATTTAAAATATTAGTGTTTCAAGAACATTTTGTTAATCGTGATTTCCACAGCAGAAGCTTTATGTAAAATCAAAAATTCGTTATTTATTAGAGCATTTATTGAATCAAGTTACATAAAATATAATTATTTTCCATTTAAACCATTTTAGCATATCTGTGTCTTATTAAAGGTTTACAAATTAGCTGTGTGGCCCTGATTTGAATGGATATCCTGTTCATATTAAACAAAACTTACCTTAAAATAAAATTGATTTATTGGATTAATAATTTAGAGAGTGTAAAAGATCATAAAATAAATTATCTTGAATTTATTTTTTAGAAAAAATAATATTTCGTATTTGTTTCATTTCCAACAGACATATGCCGAAAATTATATTTTTGCAGATTTCATTTCCAAAAAGATTTATTTTATTTTTAATTGGAGCTTTAATCAATGTGATGGCTCAAAAAAGCTAATTTTTTCCCATGAATGCGAAACGTGCTCGTGCAGCTTAAATTTTATTTTTATTTTGTACGAAAAAAATTGTTCAAAAATATAATTAAATTATTTATTTAAAAATTAATTAAAAATAGAAATTTAATTTTAAGGTTAAAATATTGATATCATTTAAAAGATGAATTTTTGATCTTTATCTTGATGTAAAAATCTTTTTTGTGCGGTAATATTTTTGTGCTGTTATAGCAGAAACACGCCAAAATTTCTCTTAATTTTTAAATAAATAAAATTCTAATTAAAAATTCGAAAAAATAACCCCCAGGTGCACATTCCCGGTCTCCAAGGTATACGCGTGCCAAATTTGGTAGCTGTAGGTTGAATGTTCTGGCCTGTAGAGCGCCAACACACACACACACACACACATTGAGCTTTATTATAAGTATAGATGGAATTAGATGTCTGATGATCATGCACTTTTTTTAATAAATATAAATCAGTTATACAGAAGGTGTTATTGGCATTCATTTCTTTAAATGTAGGTCTAATTGCTATTATTATTTAGCATTCTAAGCTTAAAGAAGATGTATTTATGTAAATTTCTAGGATATTACTTAAAGAAGAACGAATCACTATTAGGAATCCTGAGACTTTTTTTAATATCAGGAAAATCCAATTAGAAATTTGAATAAAATTCAATTTTGAAATAACATAATTAAAAACCTGCTAACCAGCACGAAGAAAAGGGTCTATATTTATGTTAAAATGACTTCAAATATAGATGAAAAGAAATCATTAAATGTAAATTTTCCAGAGTAATTGCTGTTGGGAATTATTTTTCATGAAAGTTCTTATTACAATGTTTAAATTGACTCAGGATACTAAAAATATTTATAAAAATCTTTTTAAATGATGCCCTTATTTTCAGATTCAATATAATTTCGAAACTTTTAGATTAAATTCAGCAAAGGTCTGCAAAGAAAAATATTTTCTAAAATATATATAGGGTGATTTTTAACGCTTTTTGGATGCTGATTGTCAGAGAAATAATGCAAAGCTCCATTCCATATAATTTTTTTATCAAACACAATCTACTTCATACAATTTTTGCTAATTTAAAAAAATAATTTGCAATCATTACATAACTTAAAAAAATCTATTTATATCAAATTCAGAATTAAGCACTAATTAACTAAGATTTTTGAATTTGCATGAAAACAAGAAACATTACGCTAGTTTTTATATGCTAAGAAATTTTTTTTTTCATTAAAGTGGAAGGAATTTTATCTTGGTATATACAGATGATATATTCTCTCCAACTGTCATTTAAAAATAATAATAAATGAATTAAAAAAGGAAATGTTGCAGAAGATATTTATTTCTAATTTAATATAATACAATGACTAACAATAACCTAAAATCCATATCGAGCATAGCCTAAACCACCAAGAAGTCCACTTCCAAGACCATAGCCTCCATATCCTCCAAGACCATAGCCTCCATATCCTCCAAGACCATAACCTCCATATCCTCCAAGACCATA
>JAPMOR010052697.1:99104-123179 GCA_026543865.1 Argiope aurantia | reverse complement strand
TCTTTTTTTTAATATTATATTTTCTTTTTCTGTTTTCTAAGTATAAATTGTCTATCTTTGTCAAATTTTATTATTTGCTAATTATATTTAAATGATACCTTACTGTAGAATATTATGTAGGCTCTTCTGCTTCCGGCATTTAGATCTTCTCCACGTTTTCTTTTTATGCATTTTTATCCTTTACTTATTTGTTTTGACATTTTTTTTATTTCATTTGGCTGTATTTAGCTACTTTTGCATCTAATACCCATGTGTATGAATAATTTTTTTTTGAATGGCTAGTCTTTTGGGTTAGCTAATAAAATTCTTTTTTTTTATTTTAATTATTAACTTTTTTACCGGTCTAACGCTACTTTTGGCATTTACTTAATTATAATTGGAATGCATTTCTATTGTATGTATCAGCTAAACGAATTTTTCCTTTGGAAATCATTCCTTTAAAATCATGAGCTCTCATTCTGGATTTTGAAGAGATAAGGAATTGTTCTTTTCTTTGAAAGAGAAACTCAGGCGTTCCAGTATTCTAAGACATTTAAATTCATATGTTTTTAAGATGGGGAGAATCAACTAATCTCCTTGAACAAACACGTCTTTCAAATAACTATATTACCAACAAGTCCTTTTCATCAATTGGAATCACATTCTTATAGTTAAATTATCAATATTTTGTAATGAAACGTAGCTGAGCTTCTTTATTCATATTTCAAAACTAAAGGAGAATTTCTTTTTGTAAAATGTTTCATTTTCTTTATGTTACCTCACCTCTGAAATTTATGACTTAATGCAATAATGTAATACTTGATTTCAAGATTTTAGGCTTTCATTAATTATGGGGATGTCTTAATTCACATTTTTGAGAGATTGATAAATTGCAAATATAGGTTGCCAAGTGAATGGAATATGATATATTCTTTTCACAAAAAATAGCATAACTGTATCAGTTTTGGGATCGAATCTTCAAGGGAATATATATTTTCTGGAAGAAGTTTCTACTTTTCGAAAAAAAGAAGCATAAGATAAGAAAAAATATCAGAGTGCTATTTTTACATTTTCCAGAAATCAATAGAGCACAAAAGACGCAATGTAATATTTTATAGTGCATTCCGTCACCTGGCTTTGGTTTAAAACAGAAGTCTACACTTCAATGAAGTTTATGGAATATAAATTTTACTTAGACTTCCACATGGATTCTTATGTACATTTCTATTATTACCCACTCCACCAAAACAGCAATAATTTTGCCCTTCATTACAAACAATGTGCTCTATATATTTAATAGTGGAAATTTATAGACGTATACCTTTCTGCATTGATCGAGTGATTAATAAAGGCTTGAAGGAAGAATGCTACAGATATCATCCGATTGTAGGTTGAACGAATAGTTTGAATGATCTTAGCTGTGAATAGAGCATATAATTATCTAATTAAGCAATATTTATTTTTATAAAACCCAATTTATAATTATATAGTTATAAATATTTTGCCAGGAAT
The DNA here is from genome assembly GCA_026543865.1 of Argiope aurantia. Taxonomy (NCBI): domain Eukaryota; kingdom Metazoa; phylum Arthropoda; class Arachnida; order Araneae; family Araneidae; genus Argiope; species Argiope aurantia. Next base: position 121,688 of record JAPMOR010052697.1, on the reverse strand, counting down.
GTTTATGATCGAAAATATCTTTATTTTTACATATATTATTTTTACCTTTGTATATATTAATAACTCTTCATTTGTGATATTATTTTCTTACAATTTATATTCACTTTTTTATCAATTAATTGTTTATATCGTTTCGTATCTAAAACACTTCATATTAGATATAGTTTGAAATGTATCAATGCATTCTACTGACAAAATGTTTTTTTTTATTTTTCTTTCAAATTTTATTAATTAATATTACAAGAAGTATTTGCATTCAAAAAATATTGTAAGGTTTTAATTCTATTTCTTAAATTTTCTTAATCTGAAGTTAAAATTAGTATTTTAATCTGGAATTGTACTTATATAAATTTTTCAGAAGAACTAGATAAATTTGTCATCCATAATAAATTTAATTTATTGGAAGGAAAAAATACGTTTATGGAAATTTTAAAAAAACATATGGGTCTAAACTTCAACATACTATGGATTATTTATATTTATATAAAGCAAAAATAATATAAAAATATTAATTGAATTCACGCAATCTCATCTAGAAGCTTGCATGCTCTTAAAAAGCGTCTGAATTCCTCATTTAAAAGGCGTATGTTATTGTTTAAGACATGATTCCTAGTTGATGTTAATAATCTGGCTTCTTAATTTATAATTAATAAAATTCTTGCTAGAAAATGAATTCTCAATAAATACATATCCTATAGATACAACGAAAATAAAATGAATTCATGTTTCAGGATTCAGTGTGAAATCTAAAAGTGTGAAAGTTATCTGAGATGAATGTGATTGAGGAAGAAGATGCTTCTTTCCTATTTAAGCGGAACCTATCGAAACACAATACAAAGAAATAGACTTTCATTTCTCAAAATATTTTAGAGGAACCTATAAAAATAAAATATTCTTTATGATAACACTACACTATACAAGTTTGATAAATAAAAGTCGGATGACAGTTTTAATTTCAGTTTTGCCCTAGTCTCATGTAATACCCTCCGTGTACATGTACAAGCTTCACTTATATACTCAAACATTGCCTGTAACTCTTCAACATTGCTTTATAAAATAAATAAAAAATGTTTGATAGTATTAATAACGTTTGGCTTAACAGCTCTAGAGCTCAAGACATGTACTTGATATTTGATTATATTTGAAATTTTATCCGGTCAAAATATTTGATGCAAAGAGCATTAAAAGCGACTATGGAATTTGTTGAGAATGAGACACATACGATGTTTTAGTTGCCCAGTTGACAACATCTATTTAAAATTAGCTTGCTTTTATGAGAAGGAAGTATCAATTGGTGGAGGCGGGTGTGATGTATACTTGTTGGGGTTTTCGAATGCGATAACGTTAACTATGATTTGTCTCAGATGCTGAAATTGAACTTGTTTTCACGTATGGCTAAAACTAGATGAAGATTCGAATGTTTGAAGGTCCAAAGGCCTGACTGAAATCAGTGAAAGTTTCAATTTCATAAGATCAGAAGAGATGAAACTAGATTGACTTCCATCATCCAAAAAGCAAAGTGCTTCTAATTTCAATTGGATCCGTTATGAAAACTCAAGCAGTTTCAAAAGAACAAAATTGGTGGTGAGTATATCAATTTTATTAGTAGATGTAGTCACAGATAGCTCCTCATTTGGAGTTTTACATATCGATACATGGCGTTTTTTTTCTTGCATTTGGAACAGCCGTATTTGTCTTTAAGATTGCATTTTTTTTAAAAATCGACAGTTCCTTGGTTCTTTCCAGGGTTTCGGTATCAAATGCTAACTTTTAGTTATTAAATTAGACTGGAAGGCATCAACCGGCATCTCTTTATTTTTCTCAAAAAAAAAACCTAATTTGAAATAGGTGTTACAAACTGGGCAACTAAAATATTATATGTAACCTTGTTCCCAACAAAAATCTTTTATTCTTTTCTTGATTAAGTAATTATGGATTTACATGAAATTTATATTTATGTCGATTCAAATTATGGAACTGAAAAACAGAAAAAAAATGCTTCTTTGAATTCTTGTCAAACAGAAAAATAATCAAACTCATGAAATATGACAATGTCAATTACTTTTGATGGAATTATTGCCTAAATGCCTTTCGTGGTATGTAGTATTTCCTATTCATTCGCTACGCTTGGATTCTTTATTGCTTTCAATGATTAATGAAACCGAAAGTTACATTTTTCTAGTATCTTATTTTTTTTTTCGTTCCGCTCCAGTGACAGTGTCAGTGTCAACTTCTGGAACGAAATCATCATGCAATACAGGTCAATGTGAAACAGCCGCGCCTACGGATTAAAATGTTACAGTAATAAGTTTTCTTTTTTTGAATTTAAATCTCGAAATCAGTCTTTTGCTTGAGGGAAAGTTAGTAAAGAAAATCTATAAAAAGAAATTAGCTAATCACTGCTGTAAAAAAGATAAATCATTTTATTGATTTTAAGAAATTTATATGTTTAGAATAAAAATTTCCAAAATATGTAATAAATTTAGGGGTCTTTTTGTTTTGCTTATTTAAATATTAAAATAATTATAAAATTATAAAAGCAATGTAAAAATTTGCTGAATTTTTACATTAGTAATGTGAAAAAGTCAAAGTATGTGAAATTACATTAGTAATGTGAAATTATAATTTAATTTATTTATTCAAAGGAAATTTATGTACATTTTTTTTTGATATTTATAAAAGTAATCAAGCTTGACGAGTAAAAGTATGATTTAAAAAAATGTTTAAAAAGTAATTTTTCAAAACTCAAAATAGCATACTAACAGATACTTCATGAAAAATATCTAAATTAAATAACATAAAAAAATTCTCATTTAAAAAATTTAAATCTGCTTAGGTATACTGTTTTAGGTACAAAACTGTATAATATTGAAAATATTTTTTATAAAATTGGAACTAACTCTTAAATCTTGCTAAATCGATTCTAAGCTTTTCTTAAGATCTATCCGACATTTAAAAGAAATCTATACCTTAATTAGTGCACTATCAATATAATCAAATTCCTTCTTATTAAGGTGTATGACTGCACTGAAAAGTCTACTTTTTAGCGAAACTATTTTTATTCAATACTTCTAATTTCTTCTAATTTGGACTCTCTTTCTAAGTCAATTGTTTGGAAATTTATATTGTCTTTTATATTTGCATAATACACGTTTAAATGCTACTTTCTCAACTGTAAGTTTTGGTTAAATTTTCTTACAAAACTCTTTATAAATTAAAATCTAAAATATAATCTGTCTCTAAATATGGTATAAAAATATTTCTTAATTGTTATTTAATTAGTATACTTAGGTTTCCTTTATATTTATTCAGAAATTCGTTTATACTTGAATTTTATGTTTTTATGCTTAAAATTTAAATAATAGCTCATTATTACTTCCATAAAAAAAATTTCGATTTGAGATATAAGTAAATATAATACTTCATTCCGAAAGGGTTAAAATACAGTGAAGCATCTTTTATACATTTTGCATATCCCACCATGAAGCACCTCAAATATCTGGATGAGAAACTTCCGGTATGGTGATTGGTTCTCGATACCCTGATAGGTATTATAGTGGTATGAATGCTATCCTCTACTAATCTGGATACGACCCAATATTTCCCACCAATGCTGTTTCAGGGTATGGATCATTCAATTATTCTGTGTCCATCAGGAGAAGTGAGACTAGCTAATTCATGGTTAAACATCTAGCGATTGTAAAATGATGTTTAATTGAAATTTTAATAAAAAGATTGATTATAACAAATTTAAGATTTTTAATGCAAATCCAGATAAAGGAGTAATATTTTAATTTTTGATAGATTTTACTATTATATCACAGATTAGTACTGAAGTCAATAATTAAATTTCAAAACTAATACTTTATTCATAAAATTTAATATTTATTCATATTTTTACTGCTTATCTTTACATTTATTATTTTATATCTATACACTCGCAAAAAGGTATTTAAATGATAAATTATTTGATTGAAATCTAACGTGCTGATTTTCCATGAGCATAAATATGAAATCGAATTTTCAATTAATGTTTTCTCAGTAGTGTTTTCAAAAAAAAATAATTTCAGAAATTTTTCAGTGGAATCGATTATGTTCCATTCTTATTCATCACCGCTTAAATTCACATCAGTTAATTTAGCTTCTTTTAATTCACTGTCTTGAATACTTTTGAACGCATGGATATTGTGGTTCTTTTCAATTACTTCTCAAAAGTGATCCTCCGCATAGTATTCACACACGCAGGCATCTCATATTTGGCAAAAATGAGCCTACATGTAACAGATATCAATTTCGTCTTTCTATTTATCATATTTTAATCGAATTCCTGTTTTTACTTCTGATGTGTTCGTTTTTTTTTATTACGTCTTACTTAATGTTACAAAACATGGTGGGAGAAATATACCACCTAAAAATTGTTAAATTCGTGTAAGTGATTGTTTTTTACTTGCATTTACTTGTTTCTCTTATTCATGTTTCTACATTGCATTTGTTTGTTTTTTAAATTTGCTTGAATCATAAATTTTATTTCTTAGAATATAAAAGGAAAAATCACCTCTTATTTTCATTGTCATATTTTATGAGATTTTATCTTGACACCTGTGCTTCAAATTTTAATAACTGTGTTTTTAAATCTATTCCATTTTTACTATCTGATTGGCTCAACATGGCAAAACATGGCTGTTGCGCAAAAAAATAAAAAATAAAAAAAGCGAAACAACCGAGCAATTAACCATTAAACGTGATCTTTGTCTTCAAGGAATTCCAGCCATCTTCAAAATTAAAAATGATGAATAACCAAAGCTTTACGTAGTATAAATGAAGTATTTTACTTTGGTTATGAATGAATCTGGACTGTGACAATATACAAATAAGAAGCGAATAATCGATCGTTAACTGTAATTCACTTGATGTCGATTTTGGGTCTAATATTTTTTGAAAATTACTAATTTTAATAACTTGATCATGATAATCTATAAAGTAAAATTATTTTCTTAAATCAGAACAATCTAGAAACAGGGCCGTAAAATCAAAACTAAGACTGAACCCTTGTAGTCTAGAATGCTTAGTAAATTTGTTACTGATAGCATGAATAAGAGCATTGATGAATTTAATAATTTCAAACATATCATGATTATAAATCTCGTTACATACTAAAATAAAATGGTAATTTTTTAATTGATTGTAAATAGCATTTAATTATAAATAAAAATTTTAAAAAAGAAAATTTATTTCAAATTCAGAAAAACTGTAGCTGTTTTCATGTACAGGAAATAATCAAAAGCTTCTCATTATAATTCTTTTCAACATTTTTTATATGTTTGAGTTTTAAAGGCAGCTGAAGTCTGTGGCTTCGAAAGCCGATTTCGCGGATGATCTACCTTGTCCACTTTTCTTTTCTCTCGAATTTCTTTTAAGCGGAAATAATGCCATTTCATTTTAAACTTTTACTAAAGTTTTTAAAAAATTAAATAATCATAATTTTTATGGAATATAAATATAATTAGTATTTTGATTCTTTCTCGCGAATAAAATAATAAGTAGAGAACTTAGTAATATTTTTCCATGTATTAAGTGAATGTTAGCTGTTTTAGTTGGATTTTCTTTAAATCTTATGAATTTCCATAATATCTAATCTAGCTGCAGCATTAAATAGTAATAAAATTGCAAATAAATATAGGTAATCACTTTCATGAGATCTATATGTTTTTTTAACCTTAATAGTCTGTGAACTCATCCAGTTTGAAACATTTCATCATCCATGGGCAAGACAAAAACGGAAAATTAATAAACGGCAAACATTAAGAAATTCATATTAAACTGTTATGATACGATTCTTAGTATAAAAAAGTTATTCAAAATAAACCGGCTCAAAACTAACCACCTTTCATCATTTAAAACTAGTCAACTACTGCTGCCAGCCAGCTCGCCAAAAAAATTGACTATGTTTCATCTCAATTACATTATTTACTAGTAACTTCATCATAACCATAAATCTCTCAGATTGTCCGTCATTAAAGCCATGTAATTTTAATTGCCTTTAATAGGTTGTGTCCATTGTTCAAATACATCTTTCTAATGGATACCAATCCCATGACATCAAAGTGGATTAAAAACCTAAAAATGCTATTCATTTATCTCCTGAACTTCGAAGTATTGTAAATTCAGTTTTTTATTCGTCTTCTAAACTACACAGGTGTTAAATAGAATCCTTCTTCATTTTCAACAACGCAAGAAAATCAGACGATTAAATATTCCATGAAACAACAGAAACTGTCTGGATTTTAGGGGGGAAGGCAACCTATTGTTGGCAACCAGGCAAAAAATAATAATTTTAAAAAGTTGAGAAAATTCAGCAAAATGTTGCATACTAAATTTGTATTATTAAAAAGATATTTTTTTAAATAAAAAGGTGTGCGATTTATTTTTATGCAGATATATTTTAGGAAATTATATCAGAAAAATGCTAAAATTCGACTTAATCTTGAGTTAATTGAACATCATTATTATCAAAGCAACATCTTATCACAGAAAAAGTACAATAACATAAATAAAGAAATAAGACTTGTTATATAGTTGCATAATAATGATAGAGCATTCTGATTGGATATATAAGAAGATAGTCATCGGTTAAATAATCAAAGTAAGAAAATAGAATATGTGCTGATATAAGGCATTGCATGAAACATTGCATGAAATACAAATGGTGGTAGCCTCAGAATTCAATAAAGTGGAACGCTTTTCCGATTATCTGGAGAGGTTTCTTGTGAAAGATATCTAAAATATTTTCACAAATTATGACGTAAATGGTGGACTTGCACGGTTTTAAATAGCATCTGCTTGTTATTATACTGTTAAATTTCTACTATACCATTACTTGTATTAAATCTTTCTCTCTCTTTTGTAGTTGGGCTTTTTGGTCATTCTTTCTTGTGTCAGTATAAGACATATCAATTCTTTCTTTCCCTCCTCAAAGCTTTGAGGTGGAGATTTGAAACACCCTGTGCATTTGTGACCAATTAAGATTTGATTCAGGGGCAGTAAAGTAATAATTTACAATGGTGGCCAAATATTTTCAATTGTTTAATTTTCAATGGTGGAAATTTTTCAATTAAATAATTGATATTATTTTAAATATTAAATAAATTTTGTTGAAAAATACAAAAGAATGCATATAAAACATTTATTTGCATAAGACAAGATAACAAGGCAATAACATAAGCACTTTCTGTAAATGTTTACCATAACTATAAAATGAAAATGTCATATTCATACAAATGAATGAAACAAAAATAAAATTTTAAACAACAATTTCACTTTATGCTCATTGTAGCAAAAACATGACTAAAACAACATTTTATGCGTGAAATTTCTGTATTTATAATGAAAATTTTGTTAACAATATATTTTTTTTAAGTCATCACTTCAATTTTCAGAAAAATTATTAAAATATTTTAAACAGTTTTTTTGGGAATCGTGAAACTTACTGGTACATATTTTGCAATTATTTACCAGAAATTTATTTAAATATATTCTATTTTGAAGTAGTGTGAATATTGTCCTACAGAATCTATTAAGATATCTATCAATAATATTTTTTAAATGTTATTCTTTCTTCTAATAATTATTATTTTTTAAATAATATTTATACACAAATTACATTAAAATTTTTTATTAATAGCAAAAAAAAAATCTAGTTTAATCCCATAATATCTTTTAACAATAATAGTATATTACGTTGATTTCGGATCTAATAAAAATGTAATGTAATGTTTACTCACCTTTATTATATATATAAATTTTGGTCTTATATTAGAGAATGTGATAATAAAAGATATCATTTTATAAAATCCACTTAATTTTTTTACAATAATTGGTCTTTTTATGCGATTATGTTTCTTCAAAGCAATGCAATAATTCAATTTTAAAAATCTCTATACTTATGAGAAAGTTATAAATATGTATACATAATTAATATATTCTTTTTCAGAATCTTTTTTTTTTCTTTTTGCATTTATTCAAAATATTGTGTACGCAACTAAAAATAAATTGCTATAATTGAGTTTAATTTGTCAAAGTATAACAGACATAATCATAAAATTATGTACAGAATGATTATTTTTCTAACCATAACAGTATTCATAATGGCACTGAAAACAAGAAGAGAATCTCAGTGATAAATAAATAAATAACAATAAACGTAATATTTGGTATTTGTTGTGATCCTTATAATAAACAGTGAATTTAAATTTTAAGAATTCAGAAAATTTTATCAAGGAAAACGCTCCAAGACTTTTTTAAATCTAAAATTGCATCTCTTGTCTTTATATCTTTTTTTTCTTTTCATTGAAAATTTTTTTCATGGGAAATTGATTTTTTTAAAACTTTCTTTTAATCATAATTTTTTTTAGATTCTGCATATGATAAGGTTCTATTCTTTAAAAAAATTACTAATATAAATAAATCTTATAAATTTATCCCGAAAATCACAATTTCTATTAAAAGAAATTAATATATGAATACTTCGCAAATAATGAATAGATTTAGTTGTTAATGCATTTAAAAAGTGAAGTTTATAAAACATATGATATTTTGAGCATGAATCAGTGATCTCCACTTCTCTGAAAAGAAACTCCCTTCTATAGAATTTCTTCGTGTCTTTCAATGTTTTGGCAGCTTCCATAGATTGGCGCAAGCTTCGTTTATAGCAGCTCCCCGTAACTTATATTGGTTTCTGTGAAAAAAAAATATTAATAAAGAATGAGTTGATTAATTATTTTAATTAATTTTTGTCTGTTTTATATTAAAATTTAGTTGTTAAAATAATATATATTAATTTTTTTATTCCGTTCCATGCTTTTGAACAACAGCATCTTTTATCTTTTAGAAAATAAATTTAATTAGCATTAGTTCATAAAATGATGAAAAAGTGAATGTAAAAGTTTATTTAGTTGCTTTCTATTTCGTAGTCTTTAATATGCAACTCACCATTATAATTATCATCGAAATTTAAATTGAAATCAAAATATAAATAAAACATACACTTAAAATACATGCAAAAAAAATATTTTAATTATCTTCTATCTTTTATTGTTTATTTTATAACATTCATTCTAACACCCAGAAAATATTAAGAATAAACTTTTTTTTGAATTCATAACGAAATGAAGCCATTATATTAATATAAACATTTAATTAAATTGTAACTATTATTTGAAACCATTAATTAATAATTAAGTCCTGTAAATATTATTGCAATGTGTTGTCTGCTATAATACAGAAATGTGCAAAATCATAGAATTTTATAGCAACAATAAGTGAGAGAAAACAATCCGTTAAAAAATTTTTCCTTTTTCAAATCAGGTTAAATAAAAATTTAATGAAAGAAAATTAAAAATAGGCATTTATTAAATGCATTAAAAAGTAAAAGTTATTTTTATTTTAATTATTTCCTACTTTTTAATATGTAATTCATTGTGAAACTTTTTTTTAATTCTAAAATCATTTTTATTTCTTAAATTCATTAACAGATGGCGCCAATAAATAGAATCAAACTTTTATTAAAGTATTCGGCTAATTGCTAATTATAATCGGAAATTGTCACATTAGAATATTGCCATCGAGATCAATCAACTGTACATTTCAAAACTATAACATATTAGGGAGTATATGAAAGATCTATTATAAAATCCCATCTATTATAAAATTAATCTTGAAGTAAAACAAGTTATATAAAAGTATATGAAAAATGTTGGCAGTCGAAACTTAACTTAAAATTATGTATATGTTTTATATTGTTTTCTCTTGGTATGCTCATGATGTTGATTATCGATATAAACATTTGGAAAAACAAAGAAAGTATGCTGAAAATAATTAATAGAATTTTTAAAAAAAGCAACAGCTTGATAATTTTACAACAATTAATAATATTCGCGAAGTAATGATATATAAAAAATATGAGAACCGTTTAAAAATTATTTTTTCTCCAGTGGGAATTATATCCCCGAAAATTTCTCACATAGTCTCTAATAAAGGTCTTATCATTCCAACATAAAATTATGAATAGGGCCGCAAACTCTGTAGATATGGGCAAACAATAGTTACGAAATATAGATCTTTAGCGTGGATCTAGCACTTTTTTTACTGAATCTGTCGTAAAATTATGCATTTTAAGGCCTTCTTTCTGAAGGATTGTAATTAATTTGGTTGTAATTTGACGCGAAACTACAGATGTAGTCACAAAATCAAGTACCAAATTTCACTAATTTAAGTCATTGCATTTTTCACGTATAGCATTTACATGCACATGAGAGTGCAAACAAAAATGGTGATTTTTTTTTTAATATGTTTCGTTCACAATTTTATGAGAATATACATTTTAGATGTTACTCCAGTTACCAAATTTTATTTATCTCGTTCTTTAAATTTTCAAATTATCGAGTTCACTTGTATTTGAATTACTGATAACAAAAATGCATTGCGGAAAAACTATTATACCTTAATATTTATTTATTTTTGTAAATTATAATTTAACGTAGGCTCCATTTGCAAACTGAAGAATATCACGTTGGCATTCTATCTTTCATCATTTGTAATCCAACATTTATTTCATAATACGAGGTACAACATCTGTTATCTTGAACTGTAATGATTTAGGAACATGAAATACGATTTGACCTTAATGGTATTAAAATTAAGATTAAATACCACAAAATAGAATTGAAAACATTGATAATATTGTCTAAGCTCTTATTGGGCACAAATGGTTGGTTTCATGCAACAACAAAATTCATTGGTTTTTTTCTTTCATTTACGTCATTTCTATGAAACTTTATGAATCACTACTCACTGGTTTTCCTCATCTACACTATTTGGTTAGTACATAAATTATGAATCACTCTTCGTTGATTTTTACACTCATCTACATTACTTCGCTAAAATTTAAATTATGATTTACTTCTCATCGACTTTTCCCCTCTTTTACATATAATCTAACGCCATCTATTCGACAATAAAATAATTATAAAATGATAAACAAAGCTACACTACTACCTTCAACGCTTATTTAATTTTAATGTTTCAAAATCATGGAAAATCCTTATGCATAAATATGCACTGAATATATATATATATATATATATATATATATATATGACATAAAACTTGAAGCATTCTGATAGGGCTAAGATAGTATGTAACAGAACTGTATGAAAGTTACATAAAAAGTTCAAAATATATAAAAGTCATACAAGGATTACGTATACTATCGATTTGTGATTCGTATTATCATCCAATTGCTCATTATTAACAAGATGGATACTCAGATCTATGTAATAGAAAAACTGTATGACAGAAACATAAAAATTTCAAAATATATTAAAATCATACAAGGATTACGTATACTATCGATTTCTGATTGGTATTATCATCCAATTGATCATTATTAATAAGATGGATACTGGGATCTATGTAATAGAAGAACTGTATGACAGAAACATAAAAATTTCAGAATATATTAAAATCATACAAGGATTGTGTATATTATTGATTTGTTATCGATATTATCATGCAGGTGATTATTATTGATAAGATGGACACTCACCATATTTGAAGGCATATCTCAATAGCGATGTCCTTCCTGTTCATTCACGTAAACATCCTTATGAGGAGAATATAAAGAATGCAAATGCACATCTGCTGGATGTTGGCTCTCGGTGCCCTTCTCGTTGGTTACCACCTGTGCTCTGAATCCGAAATCATCTGCAACGTAGTGAACTTCCCTGTGGACTCCGTGGTCATCGACGAATCCATAGCTGCCCCTAATGGTACCATCAGGGTCCTTGTGTTCGTGACGGTGTTGTTTGCCATTGGCGTCTTCGATCTCGTAGCCAAAGTGGTAAGGCTTTTCTTGTTCTTTAGAATCTTCTTCCTACAGAAGAAAAGGATTTTTTTTTTAAGATTTAGGTAAGGAACAAGTTCAAGTCTAGTTTTTACTTACAAAAGGAGATTTTGAGGATTTATTTCAAGTCATCCCCCCACCCTTTGCAACCACCTGTAGCTGACATTTCCTCTTTCATAAAACATATAACCGTCACAAATTTTGTGGCATTCCCTCTTTCATAAAACATATAACCGCCACAAATGTTGTGGCATTCCCTCTTTCATAAAGCATATAACCGTCACAAATGTTGTGGCATTCCCTCTTTCATAAAACATATAACCGTCACAAATGTTGTGGTATTACAGAACAATCAATTCTACTGAGTAATTCTACCGAAACGTTGAAATTTTCTTAGGTTAGTTGTATGTGATAAATGAAACTTATAACATTTATGTCCTATAATGCTACCGTATGAGAAATAAATGCACCATGTGCATTTTATTGCTGCATTATTCTATAAAGAAATGAAAAGTAAGAGTAAAGTTTTATTGCTGATGCAAAAAAAAAAAAAAAACCATGGAATTATTCTACAGAAATTATGGATATAAAAAGAAATCAGAATCAAATAATTTATGCCTTGTCTACTTTTTTTTTTTTTTTTTTGCTGAATTATTAAATGCCTAAAAAGATATGACTAGAGCATAAGGGTTATAGCATAAATAGCATAATATTTTGATAGCCCAAAGCGAATCAATAAGCATGTAAATAACAATAACCCTGCGTATAATAATGATGATATTAAAGTATTTTCTTGGTATACTATATTTTACTTCAATTAAAACTACTTCAATTAAAACTATTATATTTTCATTAACAATGAATATTTGTAAAATAATTGTTCTATAAATTTATTTATTAGTATAGAAAATATATAATGCTTTTGAAATAATAATTCATGAAATATCTTTTCATTTCAGACTTACATTAAAATAAAAACTATGAAATCTTTGAAAATATGTTTCTTTATTTTTAATGCATACTAATGATTTTGACATTGATTGGAATGATTCTGTTTACGAGACGAAAAGGTTCCCAATTTATTTTCTCCGATAAATAAAAATAAATATATATCACATATTTCCCTTTGAAATCGCTGAGCTAAAAGCCAAAAAAAAAATGTAATAGAGTTACAAAAATTTCATATGAAATCACGTACTCGTAAACACAAAGTTTCTATTTTTGAATTATATAATTTATTAAAATATATAGTTAAATAAAAATGTTCTTTTTAAAAAATTTCTAGAGCCTAGAATTTTAAATGATTGTTTTTTACAATTTTAAGAATGATATGAAAGATAGAGTGGAATATGTAGAGCGTTAGCTATTAAAATTGTGTTATGTGAAGAATTAATTTATTCAACGAATCGATTTTTGTCGAAAGGCTCGTGCTGCCATCTGTAGGGCAATATAGGCAACTTTTAAATTAAAATCGTAAATTTTTATATCTAAACTACTTTTAATTCAATAACTAAATAATATTCTTTTAATTACTCAATTATCTCTTTTTTATTATTTCTTTAATAAATAAAAAAAGCATTTGTATTACTTACATTTACTTTAGGATCTTCTTGGGGAAATTTCAATGTATATTTGTAATAAATTTATCAGACAGAATTTATATATATATATATATATATATATATATATATATATATATATATATATATATATATATACCAAGTAGCATAGGGATTAATAGATCTTTAATAAATCTCTTTTATGCTGATATCCGAAAGCAATATTAGATAAGGAATTACAACCAAATTTTCTATAACACATTATGTCAAGTAATTATATAATATTTCAATTTAAAACATAAATAATATGAGAAAGAAAATTTTGCACAAATTTTCATTTATCATTAAAATGTATTCCCGAAAAGAAAATGGTGACGGAAACTATGTCTATGAAGAAATAGAAAAAGTTTAAAATGACAAAAGTTTCAATTTCTTTTCAGAACTCAATTTCTCACAGTGTATACTAGTTGGTGGTCAGAATACTAGTTTATATGTCAATGAACTATAAATTTCACTTACTCAATAGCATTGCAAAATGTTTTCAGTTTTTTAAGAGTTTAAAATATAAAAAAAATCAAATAAATATTTTATATAATAATATATAAAAGTATTAAATAAATAATTTAAAATAATAAAAATATAAATATATTTTGAATTTGTTCTCTTATTAAATAAATACTTTATAAATGTTAATTAAAATTTAACAGCTGATTAAAATATAGTTTAAACGTTAAGAATTACTTCAACTGCATTAAATCATATTAAAACATTCATATAGAAAAATAATACTCACGTGACTATAATCATATCCAATATCTTCATCTGCATATGCTGCAGTCAACAGAAAGGCAAAAAGAAAAATCTGAAAAAGTTAGAAAAAAAAATGAATGAAAAGGAAAATTGCTTAACATATCAAAAATATGATTAGAATAAATTTGGATTGAATGCGTATTAATATATTTTAAAAAATACTCCCTTCTTGTAACTGGACTGCTATTAACTTAAATGAAAGATGTAGACAAAGCAATAATCTTTTTTAAATTGACTCTACTAATGAAATTAAAATTAATTATAATAAAAATTAGGGAAACCTGTAGATCATTAACACTCATAAAAAAAGCACACTTAAAAATGCATATTGCATAGCCAATAATTTGTGCACAAATTTAGAAAGAATTATTATTTTTAGAGTCGCTATATAAGTTTTTTCCTTTCTTGAGTAATTAAAATAATTCTTTTTGAGTTTATGTAAATTTCAGTTTAAGTTAATTTTAATTTGAGGAAAATAAAAAAAACTTTTTGTTTTTATCATTTTAAATTATTTTTTTACTGTTTATTTCAATGAACTATTTTTACTATTTTATTTTTATTTATTATAAGCGAAGTTAGCACATCTGGGTGGTGATATTATAATTTTAGAATATTTATCCAACACGTTGCATAAAAATAAATTTCTACTTTAACTATTGGTAATTTATTTTTACATATTATAGTCTGCCGATTACATGGCTTGCTCCTGTTTAACCCTTGAACCACCTGGCTTAGTTACCTAGCAAAAAATTTACAATCCGCTTTAGATCGAAGGATAATTTACTTTACTTTATTGAAAGTCAATAATTTACATTGGACTTCTTGGAAGATTATTTTCAAAAACTAAAATTTAATTCAGGCTACTTTTTAAAACTGAAATATTCCAATAATCATTCTTTTATTCCAAGTCTATATTTAGTAGAATCAGCGAACAGTAAGTTTAGTTAAAATAATTGTTGATATAACTAGCCTAAGTTTTACATTATGTTTTTTAATTTAAGAAGCAAGCATTTAATTGCCTCATTATTATTTCATATCTCCAGTTATTAACTAAGATGTTAAAAATTTATCCTAAAATATGAGCAATTAAATTTTTAAAGTCACAATACAATATGTTCAATTTAACTCCGTTCAGTTATATTAACGTCCCATTTTAAAGCAACACTGCGGCTATTTTGGGACGAATCTCGTAATTCTGAACCACGGTCAGATGGCGAAGGCATTTCCACACCACACTAGCGGAAAGATGTTTGGCCCCAACGGATTTAACATGCACAAGATCAGCTTACACGACGGTTCTTTTTAGTGGAATCGGGTTTCAAGCCTGAGAACCTCCGGTTCTGAAGCCGAGATTTTCATAATACAGTATGCAATAAGCATTTATAATGTTTTGATTTATACTGAGAGGAAGATAATATGAATATGAGTATTTTAGGATAAAAAGGTTTTTACTATTATAAAGAGTAGGGGGGAGAAAATATGCATTTATGAAATACCATCTTATATAACGTTTTCGTAATCCAACTTGCCCATTAACCATATCAGACTGGATAACAAGGAATCTAATGTATTTTGTCTTCTATAAGGCTTTAACATGCAAGATAAAAATTACAATACAATTGGTGGTAAGAAACAGCAACTATAGAAGTTTAAAAGGTCAGTGGGAAAATGTGTATTGGGGATCTCATTCAATAATTGGCACCTCAATCACTGAGAAGACTTTGCAAAATGCTCCAGATTTCAGAAGTAGATGACCTACCGCGCTGTAATCTGATCACCTAACCCAAATAAAATGATTGATAAAGTGACTGAAGAAAAATGATTGCGTTCTTTCCAAAAACAACAAACAGAAAGACAATGAGGAGAAATGATGACTTTTAAATAAAGATGAACTTGCTTAGCCGTGTCCACGAGATATCCTAATGAGCCAGAAAGTTCATTTTGGGTAGAGTAACAAGCCAAATTCTGTGTTTCGGCCAAAGCATTCGTACATGTTGATTCCGTGGCCACTTGTTTAAAAAGAAAACACTATGTGGCCTCAGATATGTTTCTGAACAACAACTTCTGTCAATAGCACTTAAATATCATGATATGCTCAAAAACTTGAAAATTTCAGATAAACAAAAACGATAGCGCTTACACTAAATTCTTTTTATGCAAGGTGATATACTTCTAGATATTGGGAAAATTCATGCAAAATGTATTGCCTAAACTTTCCCCAATGAAGAATGAAAAATCATGTATTCCTACACCTTGGATATTAGGTTTTTTTCCCCCCTTTCACAAACTATTAATTTTTTATGTTATATTTAGACAATATATTATATTTTTAATCAACTGTCGCATTAATTACGTGAAAGATAAATCTCCATACAAGTACAGAATATAAATACTGATCAAATCTAGCAATTAAAAATTTCAGCATCTTCCGTGGGCACACATTGTTAGTGACTAATATAACGGATAATATGTCATGATTCTTCCAAATGCCTGATATTGTTTGTTTTTGTAAAACGCAAATGTTTCTTTTCCGAAATGTTGCTTATTTTCTGCTCATATAGATTTAAAAGCGCCTTCTATAATTATTCTCAAATAAATAAATATACTTATAATAAAGCTCAATGTGTGTGTGTGTGTGTGTGTGTGTGTTGGCACTCTACAGACCAGACCATTCAACCTGCAGCTACCAAATTTGGCACGTGTATACCTTGGAGGCCGGGATTGTGCACCTGGGGGTTATTTTTTCGAATTTTTAACTAGAATTTTATTTATTTAAAAATTAAGCGAAATTTTGACGTGTTTCTGCTATAAATTCCGAAAATATTACCGCAGAAAAAAGATATTTACATGAAGTTAAAGATCAAAAATTTATCTTTTAAATGATACTTAATGTTTTAATCTTAAAATTTAATTTCTATTTTTAATGAATTTTTAAATAAATATTTTAACTATGTTTTTCAATAATTTTTTTCGTAAAAAATTAAAATTAAAATTAAGCACGTTTCGCATTTATGGGAAAAAATTGGCTTTTTTCAAAGTGTTGCCATCACACTGATTAAAGCTCCAATTAAAAATAAATTAAATCTTTTTGGAAATGAAATCTGCAAAAATATAATTTTTGGCACATGTTTGTACGAAATGAAACAAATATGAAATATTATTTTTTTCTACAAAATAAATTCAAGAAAAATTATTTTATGATCTTTTACACTCTCTATACAGGGAGATTATTTAGTTCCGGACACATTTTGATGTTTAATGACTCATAATATAATGAAGATATAAACACACTTATAGCATTTATTGATGGAATAACTCATATAATTTCCTTTTCATGTTTGAATATTTTTACTTTTGTAAATATCGTCTGCGCGTTTGGTTAATTTCAGATAAATTCATTTTCCAGTCTAAATATCTGTACTTTTCTAAATATCGTCTGCTTATTAATTGCATTTTTCTCTCTTTGTTTTTGGCAACTATTGAAATGTTATGTTTACTTTTGATGTGTTTGTTCTATGTAGTACTTTTGTATGTAATGTTTCATTCGAACGGTTATTAAGGAGAATGCATACACCGCAAGAGAAAGCACAGATTTTATGGTGGTCATAGAGTTAATTTCCAATCAACTAAATCACTGACTTTTAAGAGTTAATTTCCAATCACTTAAACTGACTGATTTATGAAAATTTGAATATTACTATTCAATAAAAAAAGGATAATTTTGGATTTTCCATCAATCGTTTCAAAGAAAATACGCCAATTAGCGCGCAGGTTTCTCAAGATTAATTGGACTAAGATTATGAAAATGTTGAGTTTTTCTAAATTTTTAACATTTAAAATTTCATAAATAAGTCTCAGTTGATCGTGGAAAATAGAAACATTCATTCATTTATTTAAAATTTGGTGTGTCCAGAATATTTCTCAGAATATGATACCTTACATTAAATTTACAGCATTAAATTTAGACTTCATAATTTTTGAAATATATTTATAGGCCGCAACAAAATATTATTATTGATTTCATTTCAATCTTTTTGAAAGCAAAACTAAAAACTGAATTTTATGCTGAATCTCAGAAATTTTTGTTGAATTATTGTTTGAGATATTACATAAATTATGAAAAATATTTTGTAGTTAACATAAGACTTAAATACCGAGCGATTCTGTTTGCAATACTCATATTCAATAATAATAATAATAAATAAATAACAATAAAGATGGCAAATAAAATAAAACGCTTGGTTTTATTAAAAAATATCTTTATATTAATTGCAATTTCATCATTTCCACTTTAAATTAAAGTTGAAATTTTACCGGAAATGTCAACAAATTAGCAAAATATATATAGTAAATTGAACGAAACGATCTAAACAGTATAAGTTTGGTATGACTATCAAAATTTGAATATTAAAAATATTTTGTTTGAGAATTAAGAGACCAGTTTTCGAGGATTAAAAGCCAGCTTTAAGAGACCAGTTACTTAAAATATTTAATTGAAAACTGTTTCGAGCGGTAATACTGGCGAACCGGCTGGTCGCCAAAGGCGACTAATCTATATATATATATATATTTGCACATTTTTGTGGCATTACATTTTGGGCACTATAAATACAAATTTTCATATCCTTCCAATCATTAATTGCCTCTGAGTAATTTTCTTAATAGAGCATATCTTAAAATAAATTCTCTAATGATATAATTATTACTTGATATTATTTCCTTCAATCTAAAATAATTTAGCTAGAGTATAGTGGACTCATAAGGTGCGTAATGATGCTCTTTTTGCAATACTTATTTCTCAGAAATTAATGTGCATTAATCGATTTTCGTGGTTTCGCGATTTTCGTGGCATTATTTATTAGAATTAATATCGCAAAAAACATTTCTGTATTATGCAATTCCACACATATGTGGCTGAAAAGACTACATTTTAATTCATATGTTTGGAATTCATCCTAAAACCTAAGCTGATTCATACAATAGAACAAAATACTCTAGTAAATGTTTCTCTGATGAAATACCAGGTAGATATTTTACTCTAGGAAGAAATGATTTTTGTTTGCTATACCATTTAATCACTATACTGTAGATCGCTAAATTATATTCAATTAAAACGTGTAACGGCTTTAAAATGCAGAACTATTAATATATAAATAAAGAGTCTTAAATTAGAATCTAAAGATAAAATTTTAATTAAATATAGTTTAAATTCCACATAATAAAACGTCATAATATTAACAATAATTTAAGAAATTATAAATTGATTTACTACTGAATTTAAATAAAATTTTGTATCTATTTAGATAAATGATAATTTTTCCATTTTCATTATTAGCTTGAACTTTTTTTCTTTTAGTTTTGTTCATTATGTGATAAATTTTTATATTTTGGTGCCAATTGCATGCATCATTTTAAAACAAAAACAATTCAGTAAATAAAATTACATATCATAAGCTCATATGCCCACCCTCTTTTTGTTTTTTATTTTTCAATGCATGTGATTTTGTTTCATCTTCAATAAAGAAAGAAACCTTCACTAATATGCCATGTTTTCTGTTTGCTGTCATTTAAAAATTGAATTAATTACGCTCCTTTTTTCAAGCACTACTGAATACATTGAATATTTAAGATTTATATATTTCTATCGATGATGATGTTGTTTAAACAGATAAAAGCAATCTTGTTTTTATTGCAGCATAACAAAATCAAGTAAACCATAGGATATTGTATAATGAGACAAGTTAAATCATCTTAATTTTACCTTACAGTCAGTAATTTTTCAAAAAATAGAATAATATTATTACAAATAGTAGTAGTAGTAGTATTTTTAATCTATAATAAATTACAAGAAATAAATCGATTAAATATTCATTCAACAATTCCTGAAGAGTATTTATTTTTACAATTTTCATTTAATTTTAAGCTGAGAATATAAATTTTAAAGCACAATAGTGATGTATAATATAAATTGCTTTTTTAAGATGTGCCGAAATCAATAAATTCAACTGAATCTAAAAATTTCTCTAATTAAAAGACATGCTACTACTGATACGATGTGACTCATAAGGAATCTTGTTTAAATCGCATTTAAAGACAAGAAAAAAAAATGCAAGACTCATTTTAAGAAAAAATACAGTTTTATGAATCGGTTTAAAAAACCCAAAAGAAAACAGCTTACCTTAACCGAAAGCATTGCTAATTTATCCTTTGTAAGGAGCACGATATGCATCCAAGAGTGATACAGGAGCTATTTCCGGGAAAAACGACTGTTCCACCTTTTTATATACCTCTCAGAGAAATCCAAAATATTGATAGCAAGCGAAACATTTTTTTTTCTTCTGTGGGATTTCATCACTTTTTAGGACAGTGGAGACGTCGCCGATCCAATTGCCATCAATTGAACGTCCTCTGAATTATTCACACTTGGCTTCACAAAAAGCCGAGAGGCAAAATGGACAGTTTACTTTCTCGTGGCTGTGTCCACTCTAAAAGGAACAAAATTAACTTTGGAGTGGTCAGAACCTAAATTGAATTGAATTTTAGAACATTTCATCAGTAAATTACTTACTGATTCTTTTTTTTTTAATTGTGCATTTCAAATCAACGAATTGGTAATTTTCTTTCTTCGTCTTCTTTGTTCGAGTAGTAGTGGTTTGTCGTATAACTATTAAGTTGTTAAGTATCTAAAATATGTGAGCCTAAGAGTCTGTGGTAAACTTTTGCGCATCATTAATTTTGCTACTAAACCTTTTATGTAGGAAAAAGGGTCATTATATAATAATTTCAAAGGGAAAGCACAAAGATATTTGTAAATTTTAGGTAGTTAGTTTTGATTGGCTTTGCGTGCGTTCGCTTTCTTTGATGGTTTAGCTTTGGGAACACTTAGTTCCGCATTTGATTATTTAGTCTAGCAATTTTTCATGAAAGTTAAGTCAGATTTGAAGTTTACCTTAAATTTAAATGTCTACTTTCATATGATTTCAAAACTTATTATAAAGCAAATTTAAATTTAAACTTGGAGGAAACTTTAGAATTGTATCTATAAATAGAAAATTTTGCTAATGGTGATTTATAATGAATAGTTTGAACTGAAATTTCGAATAGACTACACAAAGAACTTTCTTTGGTGTTGACAGATGATTGCTATTATCTGTTGTCTTTCCAAATATATGATTCGCCAATTCAGTAAGCCTATACAGGATTAATCAAGGAAATATAAGATTCTCCCACATCGCTAATTTTACCATATATACCATTATAAATTGTATCGTTCATCTTATTAGATAAGCACTAGGAGTATTAAAGATCTTAAACAACTAAGCGATGATTAGATAACAGAAAGAAACAGAATCATATGCTCTTCCTAACTTTTCACGTCATTCGAAAGAATAAATTTCTAAATCTGAACTTCACTGTACACAATGGTTGGCTGAATCTAGGATCTCTAGTCCATAAAACCTTATATCATCAGACCACTGTAATCTTTTGATAATTTTTTAAAATCTATGGTGAAAAATGTAATATTTTTATCAACTCTACTTTTTTATTGAATTACTAGCTTACGAATTAATTGACTAAATTTGATATGGTACATTTTTCGTCAATTTTTTTTAAAGTAAGACAATTAATTAAAATATTACAATCATCAAATAATGTTTTATATAATGTCCATCTGTAAAAGTTTGTTTATGCATTAGAATTTCGTTTAAAAATAATTGAACCAGTAGCAGTCAAATATTTTTGTAGTAACATACCACAGAAATTAACCATTTGATAAATATTAATATACTAGCCGCCTTTGGCGACCAGCCGGTTCGCCAGTATTACCGCTCGCTACAATTTTCAATTAAATATTTTAAGTAACTGGTCTCTTAAAGGATTCTCAAACAAAACATTTTTAATCTTCAAATTTTAATAGTCATACCAAACTTATATTGTTTAGATCGTTTCGTTCAATTTACTATATATATATTTTGCTAATTTGTTGCCATTTCCGGTAAAACTTCAACTTTAATTAAAAATGTAAATGACGAAATTGCAATTAATATTAAGATATTTTTTAATAAAACCAAGCGTTTTATTTTATTTATCATCTTTATTGTTATTTATTAATTATTATTATTATTGAATATGAGTATTGCAAACAGA
Source organism: Argiope aurantia (assembly GCA_026543865.1). Lineage (NCBI taxonomy): Eukaryota > Metazoa > Arthropoda > Arachnida > Araneae > Araneidae > Argiope > Argiope aurantia. The sequence goes on along the minus strand of JAPMOR010052697.1, from coordinate 99,272 downwards.
ATCGCTCGGTATTTAAGTCTTATGTGAACTACAAAATATTTTTCATAGTTTATGTAATATCTCAAACAATAATTCAACAAAAATTTCTGAGATTCAGTATAAAATTCAGTTTTTAGTTTTGCTTTCAAAAGGATTGAAATGAAATCAATAATAATATTTTGTTCCTGC
>JAPMOR010052697.1:65811-91021 GCA_026543865.1 Argiope aurantia | reverse complement strand
TTGGTATTTTTGTTTTTCCTTTTAACTTGATTTTTATACTTTTGTATCAGTTCATCTGTGTTTTAGAAGTACCTGCATTTGCGCTCTCTAAATACTATGAAGTTTTTACCTATTCCATTTTTGGTTTTAGTTTAAATTGGGAATTTAATTTTTGTTGTGATTTCGAAACTGTTTCGCTTTCGTTTTCATTTTAGTTTCGTTTTCAAACTATTTCTTACTTTAGATTGGTTACTTATATATATATATATACATACTGTGAACTTTTTCTATTTGAAGGGTTTGGAGCTGTCAAAGTGACTATCATTTGATTTCATATAATAGATGAAATTTACTTTTTAAACAGATTCAAATCTATTGAGAAATACAAAAACTCAAATTCAAAATCTCAAAACATCTCAGCTTTCATCTAACTGTCACCCTAGGAGAAAAAACAGTTTATTTCAAACTTTCATGCCACAACATCAGTCCTTGATTTAAAGATCCGCAGATCTGGTCAACTTCCACTATCTATAAAAATTAAAATTTTAATGTTTTAATATATTTATAGTCGAGCAAGAAATGGCACAAAAGATATTGTCTTTGTCATTTGACAGGTTTTAGAGTAACCTCATGATGTTGCTTTTTTTCCGAGTAACCTAAGGTAAGTTAATTTTTATTCAGTTTGATTCGTAGTGGTTTAGTAATTGAGAGTCGGCTTCAGTTCTAATAACTAAATACGGTTTAAAATTTCTTAATCCTTCCTCTAACAGTTACTCCCGTCATTTCAAATTGATACAATAATCAACTTAAACAATTACTCAATTTCAGATGGAACAAAAAAATTCCATATACGTTAATGGAAATCTGGAACTCGGACAGATGAAAAATTTCTGTAATTAAGTGAAATTGTAAAATTGACAAATGAGATTTGAATTCAGAAAAATTAAGAGTGTATGACCATAATGAATTCGAATTCGGCAAAGGGAATGTATGATAGATTGCCGATTAAGCAGATAGGCAATTTCCTAGGACTGCAAGAATGAAGCATAAACCTCAGTCAGGTGAATTAAAAAGATTTTATTAGCCTGTTTCTTCAATAAAGAAATCTGTAAAATATGCAGGTTTTCAAAAATAAAATATTAGGGCTGTAATGTGTGTATCCAATAGTTTATTAAAATCATTTGTTAAAGTAGATGCTTTTTATAAGGTATTGAGATGAATTATTCATTAACTGATTGTTATATTTCACGACGGTTTTTTTAATATAATAATATATAATAAATGAACGATGACATATATTTTACAAGATATTAACAAAAAATAATAATTCACTCATATATATTAAGAAGGCCTTAAGCCATAATGTGTTATGTATCTCTCTATAATTTTCTGTCAGCTCCCGTAAAATTTCAACTTAAAATTAAAGTGGAAATGATTAAATTGCAATCAATATAAAGAACATTTTTTTATGAAACCCCGCACTATTTTTAAATATGAGTATTGAAAACAGAAACATTCAGTATTTAAGTCTTAAGTACAATACAGAATAATTTTCATAATTTATGTAGTATCTTAAGAATTATTCCTAAAAACAATTTCTCATATTCATCATAAAATTTTTAGTTTTACTTTTAAAAGGATTTAAATGATATTAATAACAATATTTTATTTTGTTTTTTGTTTAGTCTGTAAATATATTTTAAAAAATTATGAAGTTTAAATTTTATACAGTTCTTTGGTCCTAAGGATTCATTTTCTACGAAATATTCGGGACGAATATTCATATACGAAATATTCATTCAAATAAATAAATGAATGTTTCTATCTTTTCCTATTAAATCTGTTCGATTTATGAAGTTTTGAATATAATATTTTAGAACAATCAGCATTTCCATAATGTTAAGCAATAAGTTTTGAGAAATCCTGGACGCTGATTGGGGTATCATCTTTTAGACGGTCCAGGAAGTGGTCTAATATCACCCGTTGTTATTCAATAGTGATATTCAAATACTCATAATTCAGTCAGTTTTAGCGACTGATTTACTTGATTGGAGTGCTACTCTTTTTATTTAAAATATTTGTATCTCAAGAATATTTTGTTAAATATGATTCACAGAGCAGAGGATCTAGATAAAAGTTAAACATTCGTCGTTTATTACAGCATTTATAGACTGAAGTTACATATAATATAATTATTTACTTCATTAAAACCATTTTAATACATGAGTTTCTATTATTAAATCTTGCAAAGTAGCCGTTGGACCTTGAATTTAAAGGATATATATTAAACCATGTTTACATTAAATAAAGCTGATTTATTGAATTAATAATATAGATATTGTAAAAGATCATATAAAACGTTTTCTTGCATTTACTTTTCAAAAAATATCATGTTTCATATTTATTTTATTTCATACAGACACGTGCTGAAAGTTACATCTTTATATGTTTAATTTGCAATAATAGTTGATTTATTTTTTAATTTGAGCTTTTGTCAATATAATGGCAACACGTCAATAAAAGCTAATTTTTCTCATTGAAGAGTAGCTGGCTCGTACAGCTTAAATTTTATTTTTATTTTGTGTGAAATAACTTGTTGAAAAATGTAATTAAATTATTTTTTAAAATTCAATAAAAATATAAATTTAATTTTTTGGTTAAAATATTAGTATCATTGAAAAGATAAATTTTTTGAAATTCAATACGATGTAAAAATCGATTTTGCTCTGTAATATTTTCGGATGTTATCAAGAGAAACCCCAAAATTTTGCTTAATTTTTAATTAACTAAAATTTTAATTAAAAATTAGAAAAAATCGCTCCGAAGTACACATTCCCGACCTCCAAGCTATGCATGTGCCAAATTTGGTAGCTGTAGGTCAAACGATCTGGCCTGTAAAGCACCAAACACATACACACACGTACTGAATTTTATTATAAGTACTAGCTGCCTTTGGCGACCAGCCGGTTTCACCAGTATTAATCATCGATAAAATTTTCACTTAAATGTTTTATGTAACTTGGTCTCTTAATAACTTTTCCTGTAAAATATTTTTAAGCTTCAGATTTTGATAGTGATATAATTCAGTCATACTATTATGTAAGACTTAAACTGTTCTGTTCATTGTATAAATTACAAAAAAAAAAAAATAATTAGCATCGTTTTCGAATGTATTACTAAATTTACCATTAACTATTAAAAGATTAGCCTCATAATATACATTTTGATGGTCCTTTATGCTGCAAAGCTTATAAATATGCCTCAAACTGGAAACAACAAATGCAACTATAAAAATATTTTTCAAAATATAAATATTTGTTAATTTATTCTTCTAATCATTATTTAATTGTGCTTCTACGTGATCAACATTTTACCAAGTTTCTTACTCAAAATTAATTTTTGTTTCCATATATAGGAACAAAAACTAAGAGTTAACAATTATTATATCCTGAAGATTTAACAAAACTGTTGAAACGGCCTTTTATGCATTATTATTATCAAAAATCATTTTTAACTACTTAGATTTGCAAATATAACGTTGTGGTCTAATGATAAAATCTCAACTTCAAGGTTAGAAATATAAAGGATTGAAACCCTAACTCCCCAAAAGATACGCGTGAAATCTGCCTCGTGTGTCAAACGTCCTCTCATTGGCGTGATGCGGAATTTTAAAGAAACTGGTGTCCCTTGAGGTATTATAATGAAGAAAAAATAATTTAGTGACGCTTTAAAATGAGAAACTAAATTTTTCAATTATCAACAGTGTCTTTTAATTTGCATAGTCCAGAATTGTAAAATGCTTAAATCTGACACCTAATCATCTTATGTAACATAAAGCAGCAATATCAAAATCACAGACTTTCATAGATTTTTACATTTGTAAAAAAGATCGTTTGTAATGAAACACTTTACTTATTCACATTCAATATGAGTTTTGCAATCTGCTTCCTTAAAAAGAACTTTCATATTTTTTAAAAAAAATTCCTGCTAAGAAGATTTTTTAAAAATTTCGGTTAGGGATAGAAGAAGTGTTTAAAATAGCATAAAAAGGTGGAGATGGTACTCTTTTACATTTAATACGACAACTTCAGTCTTTCGCAACAATAATAGCATGCATGATCTTCCATATACGGAAATAGCTAATTTTAAAAAGAATTACGATTTGGAATCAGGATTATTCAGTTGTATTATATTCTGCTCATAGTAAAAAACAGAGAAGGAATACTTACTAAATTTTCACTTCCTATATTTTATAATAAATCGTCAGCAAAGAAATGTTTTTAAAAAAGAATGGGATTATATCGAGACATTTTATTTAAAATCTGAATAAATGATAAAAAAAAAGCAAGGCCTGTATCCATATGATCATTAGAATTTTATAATTAATGTATCTTTTTTTTGTATAAAGTATTTTATTTTCATTTTCTTAGTTGTAAATAATCTGAAGCAATCGAGGAGCAATACCTATAAACTACACTAGATAAAAAAAAAATAGCATCAGCGCAGACTTGCCATTCTAATTACAGTTCACTTTGCTTGTTTGTATCTTCCCTATCCAAAATAGATTTTCCTCAATAAAAGTGTATGCTCAATTTTGTTATTCGGTATAAAAAAGAATAGCAAAAATACAAAGTGCGACTACATTGAGAAGTATAAGAATCATAAAATACACATTTTCACCCCGTCTGGGAAGGAAAGGAATTTACTGGAAAGTAGAAAAGAAAAAAAATGAGTATGCATTTAGAAACATGTTTGGTAAGGTTTTGATATAGCTTGGAAGATAACACGCAACCAATGATGTCTTTTGTTTATTTATTCGCTACTTTACTTTCCATGTTTTGTTTTGAAAAATAGCAGATGTTGAACTTCAAACGTAATTTTTCATAAATTGTCAAGAGTTTTCAAACACTTTATGCCAAATGTCAAAAAGAAATCAGCTGCTTGAAAACATGATCGTCTGTACTAACAGATTGTTATAGAATGTTGACAGAAAATAAATTAAAATTTATCCAAGGAAAGAAACTACGAAAATATATAAAAATCGCTATTTTGCATTTGTTGAGTACGAATCTCATCATCATGCTTCTATCTATAATCAAAAGTATTTTATTGTCTATAATTTTTTTTATAAAAAGTTTTAGGACTTGACTTCCGCCTAAAGTTGATAAAGGTAATTTGAAAGAAATAATATTTATAAATAATTAATTTTAAATTATATTTAAGTAACGTTGTCCGAATTTATGGAGTAAAATTTGCATTAAGCTAGTGCCGCACCTGAAGTAGACAAAGAGAAACTGAAAGAGGTAAAGGAAAGCGGCGTAATTCCGCACAGTGAACGATTCCGTACGCAGCTGTTTTTGGTAGTAAAAAGCGCGGGAAAAGGTTTCGAACCACCTGCCTACATTGTGATTGGGATATGTTTTAAAATAATAATTCCTTCTCTTTTAAATTCTCATTTTCATTAGATTATTTTGATTCCATCTGCAAAATCTTAAATGCCAATGGAATAAGCTATTTATATTAAAATCAATTTAATGAATTTTAATCGAAATAAGGTTAGTTGAATGAATTCATTCTGTCTTGGGTAACTCTATAAAATCTGGCAACTGATACACGGCATTCCGTTGTAGAAATCCTTTAGTTAATGAGTATCTTCTATATTTTACAGTACTTCGAAATTAAATTCGAAGTACTAATAAGGGGTACTAATGTAAGTAGTAATCGAAAGAGAAAATACATATCTCAACTCCAATTTTTTATTAAATGTAAGTATTCATAAGTGCTTACTAAGTCCTCCAAATCAAAGAGGTAAAATATTGCCAATTGTGAGGTAAATATTTTACGAATATCACCTAAAAGCTGACCGCTTTAGTTATTGTGAATCACTGCTTCCTCTGCAAAATATGCAATGATTTCAAAAATAGAAATAACATGATGCACTTGATGCTTGAACAAGCCCTATTAACATTACCATAGAAAATAAAAAAGCCCTTGTAGACCGTTACAATATTTCTATTCATCAGAGAATGTATCGAAATCTGCTAAATTTGTCTAAAGATGATTTTATATAGCCAAATTTAAATCAGTATGGAAGATAGTTTCTTTTATTAATAACTCTAAATCTTGGAATTTTCATTTCGTTTTTTTATTAAGAAATACTTAGTTCTAAAGAAAAAAAAGCAGACTACATAATGAGTGTATTTAATTCATATATGTTTATTTTCAGAATATATGTTATAGATTATAAATGTTAAATTCATGTAAAATACATAAACAAAGTTTTTATTCTGACAGTTTAATGAGACATATCATTTTAAAACACGCAAGCAGTATAAATTAAATTATCATATTCATGCTTTAGAGATGAAGGTTTCTTAAAATAGTGTAATTGATGATTGTAAGATTTTTCCAACTATGATGAAAATGCTCATTTGATAAATATATGGCAGACAATGTTAGAATATGAAGCCTTCACATTTATCAAAAGTTTAAAAATTAGAACTTCCCTTGAAGCAAAATTTATAAATATATATCATGCATATAAATAATGTAGCTTTATGGTATTAACACATTTGCCAAATCGTGTCATCAAGTAAACTTTCATCCAATTTTGATTATGTACTGATGAGATGAATGAGCATGCAAATCCTCATAATCAGCTTTCAAATTTTTCCTTCTTTTTTTAGATTCCTTTTTGTGGGGTTCCATTTCATTAAGCTTATACTTATGTCTCCTCTTTACCACTTCTTGTTGAATGTCATCAGCTTTAGAAGTAGCTTCATCTTCTCTTTGCTGCGATTCTCGAGGAGGAATCTGATACTGAGGCACAGAATGTACCTTACCAATCGGCTTGTGTCTCCGTGTTGTTGATGGATTTTGTTCTAGTAACTCTCTTGAATTTGTAGTTTCAGAAGAATATGCAGGCTTTGAAGAGCGAGCAGGAGGTGCATGATGTCTGCTATCTATGGATGAATGATGAATTTCTTCACTCATGGCACCGATTGGTAAAGATCGATATCCTTCTGGAACACTTTCATCTCTTTCTGAAGAATGGCGTGGTAGATGGTTGTGATGGGCTGATTCATACCTATTGTCGGATAAAGAATGGTAAGGTTGCTGAGGGTGACCATTTGTGCTGCCTGGTAAAGAATGGCGAGTTCTAGGAATGTTCCTTTCCGATGATTGCTGAGCGCTCGAATATGTTGGATTTTGTAAGTATTTTGGTAAATTTTCTTGAGGTACTACAGTATAATGTGGAACATGCTGTATTCTAGGAGGACTTGTTGGAATTCTCGATTGTGGTAAATATTGCCTTTCACCAGAATGCGTTTGATGTGTTTCTCTAGAATTTTCTTGTGGAATTATTCTTGTTCTATGCAAATGGCTGTCATCAACAGGTCTTCGAATTTCACGCGATGGATATGTTGGAAGAGTTCGTTGTGGAAGAGGATCTCTTTCACTAAGGGGAGTGTAGTAGAGATGTCTATCATGATCTTCATTTCGAATTTGCTGTTGTCGATTTGGAAGAGGACTCCTATATAATGTATTTGCTTCTCTCTTGTTTTGTGGACTTTGACCTACAGCGACCTCGTGTATATTTCGTGGTGGAGGGTAATTTGCACGTATATCTGCCGAAGGATACTGTAATTCACGATGTCTGCCATATATTGGTCTATCTTGCTCATAATTCAAACCACGAGTTTCTGGTACGGAATTTGGTATGTTCGATTGAACATTATTTTGGAGATTCCTATGTAAAGTTTGCTGTCTATCATTTTCTGAAGAATGAGGAGTCTGATAAGGAACAATTAAAGATTGAGGCGCTACATTTCTGTAAGGAAGGCGCTGAGGGATTATTTCAGGATTCCTTTGTGGACTATTTTCAATTAAAGGATGTCGATTCACTGGAATATTTTGAACAACAGTTATTGGTTGAGGTTCTATCATTGCTAAGGTTTCAAAGTATGGATGTGTGCCATATTGATGAGGAGCTTGTAGTCGTGGGCTTACATCTAGTCCTGTTGAAAAACCGACCGAATATAATGGATGAGCCATGACCATTCCTAAAGGTACTTCATTGTTGGTATTCCTAACTGCGGTAAGGCTTTGTCCTATACCTCGAGGATGCACTTCTCTCGCCAAATTGTCTTCTAAATGTCTTAGATTTTGCAAAGGTGAAAAGTTATCACGATTGAAAAGAAATGGCTGTGGGTGTCCATAGATTTGCCGCATGGCATCGAAAGGAACAATATCACTAAATTCAGATGATTGGTACAAACCATTTGGATCTTGTCGGGATGTTTTAGATATGGTAGAAGAAATATCACTTTTTGAATTTTCTGGTGATTCTTTATCTACGCGATCATTTGCTGCATTGTATTGAGGAGAATATCGATCCAAAGTTTCTGTTCCCTGCTTGACTTCTTTAGCTGCTGCAATAGTAAGATCTATTTTTCCTGAATTATTCTCATCAGACTCTATTTTTAGTTCAATTGCTTTGCTCTCACTTTCAATGAGATTTTCTTCGGGGTTTATGGAGGCTTTGCTTGGATTAACAATTACTTGAATAGGTAAATGTTTTTCACTATTCTGAAAAAAAATAAGAACCCAAAATGTCAGCAAATTAGCAATATAAATAATCTTTACAAAGCATGTATTTGTATTATTATTTTTAACAATTCATAAGTCATATGCAGTCAATTGGAAAAATAATATTTGAATACAATAGTCAATAGCATTTAATACATTAAAAAACGAGTAATGTTTAAAATGTTTTCGGTTAAATAACATTATATTAGTTAGGTGATACTTTCACAATATTTTTGTTCTGCGAACTTGAGTAATTTACATTTGTTGGCATTAATTTTGAATGATAAGGTTCAAATTTTTCGTACACACTTTTCATTTATTTCATTTATATTCGTTTACAATTTCATCCTTCATTCAATATGATTCCACTTCAAAAAGCTGTTTAATGCTTTAGACATTATTTTTATCTCATTTTCAAACTTTTATCGTCAAACTTTATTTCTTCATATTTCAAGGAATAAATAAATGCTTCAATATAAAAGGTTACATTTTATAAATGTATTAAATTCTTTCAAATGAAGATAAATAAATTAACTGCTACTAAATATTTTGTTCATTTGGGTAAACTTTGTATTATTTTTCTTTCATATAATTATGATTTATATATTTTCGTTTAATAAATATATGTAATCATATAAATGAAAATTTGTTAAGATTAAATGAAAGTATATTAACATATTAAATTTTTTGTGAGATATATCCAATTATAAAGAAAATATAAAATGAAATCATGAAAAAAAATTCGAAATGGCCTAATATCTGACAGTTTTATTAAAGTTAAAAGAAAAATATGGCGATAATTTTCTGGAGCTTATGTAAAATATTTGGAATATTTCACATTATTGTATCTTCCACAATTATCTTTTGTTTAAATGATTTTTAAAAAATCCTTAAATAACCTTTTTAAAAATGGCAACTACGTGCTTGAATACTTTTTTTGATGTGGATGCCTCGAAGTAAGATAAATTTAAAGGGATAAGCATTGAAAAAAAATGTTATTTAAAGCTTAAAAGAATTTTTTTAAATAATTCAAACAACATAAATTTATAACTGTTCATACAAATTTTTATATCATCATTTGGTTTTTCTACTGGAAGTAAGTCTCAATAGTATACATACTCGATTTGTTTGTCCTTTCACAATTATTAGACTATTGATTAGACAAGCCAATAAGAATGAGCCCTAAAATAAAAAGCAAATATAAATACATAAAAATATGCTAAAAATACAAAAACAAGAACAGCAATTGAAGTCATTAGATGTAATTTTTAAAATTTATCATGTTCTATGAAAAATATCAGTGTGAACTTTATTTGTACATTATGTTAATTACCGTAATGGGCGCATTCATTTCATAACTTTAAAAATGCACCATAAAGTAAAATAAATAATGTTGTGGAAATCGTGGATTTGGAATTTGAATTTTGTCACCTAACAAGAAACACGTTATATTTCATTTTCCAATTTTCCAAAAAGAAAAACGCCAAATATTCCTACGTCAATGTACCTTTTTTTATTTCAGACTGGCACCTTTTGTGTGGTCTTATATTTACATCAGTTAAAAAAAAATTGTTAGTTGGTACAAAAATCGAGGTTTTTTTCCTTTTCTTATTGCAATTTGTAAAAATGAGATAAGTTGATTGTCTGCTATATAACTGTCTACAAATTACCATTTCAACGATTAATATAAAAAATATTTAAATAATTTATTTGCAGTTCTGCGATTCTAGTCAAAATATAACTAAATATAGCTGAATATCCTTAATTTAAGTGTATTTCCATGAATAGAATAATTTTTTGATACTCTACTGAGCTCCTAAAATTATTAGAGTTTCATTATATCTGCTATTATTATGCATTTTTACTACATTAATGATTTAAATATCAACTAAAAGAAAATATCGATAAAAATAGGCTTCCATATTTCTTCAAACATCTACTTGGTAGGCATTTCACTATAATGTTATTTTTACGAACATAAGTATTATATTTCTTGTCCATTCATTTCTATAGATAATGCCTAACATCAGTATAATATAATTACATGTTAAAAATTAATAAAATATTAACAACGTAAGATTATCAACATTGCTAATAATATTATTTTATATGCTAATGAAATAATATAACAAAAGGTAGAAATATTTTTAACGGTTTTTAAACTAAAAATCATTTTCATTTAGGACAATAAAAAGTGTTAATTAGGTGATAAATGTTCTGTAATCATTTTTACAAAAAATATCCAGAACTTAAAATTGCGAAATTACAGTTTTTTATACTGGATTAGACAGAATTTATTTAATACTTTATTAAATACATTCTACATATTTATTTTATTATTTATTACAGAATAATTTATTCCATGGATATTGTAATCGTTGTATAAGTAACATCATGTGCTCTGGAATATATATGAGGACACAAGAAAGTATTCACTGATTGAAATAAGAAAATGTTTTTGATTATTTTTACTACATTATTATTATATAAATCAATTACTGAACGAGTAACATTAATTCGGACATGAATTCTACCGTTCATGTTTGAAGAAATGGAAAGGTACCTCTATTCCCACATCTCCGATTTTCATTATGCAACTACTATTATTTTAAGATTTCCCATTTCTACGATAAACTGTTCTATTTTGTCACCATTTAGATATGAAAGGTTTAATCAATGTAAGTTTATGGAGAATTCGGAAAATATTATTATTGCAGTAGTACATCTACGTAGATCATAAGAAGAAAAAAAAAGTAAACATTTTAAGAATTCTTTTAGTTATTAGTTAATCAAAATGATTGCTAAATTTATTGTATAAACAAAATTATAATTCTAATTACATTTAATTTACGTTTTGAGTAGTATCAAGGATTTTCATTTTCATAATCTCTATATATGGAATTCTATATCATTATGGAACTCAGAATATGCTCCAACAGAAAAATTCTTTGAATTCTACTGACTATTTCTTTTCAGTTAATTTTTACGAATTGGTATTGAAACATTCGTATTATTTTCTATTTCACTCTTTTATATTTACCTCTACATCAAATTAAACACATCTAATCTAAACTAAATTTTAAAAATGTTTGGTATTTTCTGTTTATTACTATTTTTGAAATTAAGTTTACAAATGCATATTTTAATTATTGATTTGATTAGTAATTGATTTGTTTTATTCCGGCAAAATATTTGTAGTTAACTTCCATTTATAGCAAAACTTCTAATATTTTGACGAAATAATAAAAATAGATTAATCAAAATTCGCTTAGTTTATGTGCTTTTTTCTGCAACTATTTCACAATAAAATAGTAAAAATTTTATGAGGTTATTTCTTAAACTTTAATATTTTATATAAATTTGTGTTGTAATTGTTGTTATCTTAGTAGGCCTTTGACCAATTAATCTAAATTGTAGGAAAGTATGGAAATCTTGTAAAACTGTTTCAAGCGTCTGTACATTAAAAATTTAAAAATCTTATTATAATCTAACTTATGAATTCTTTCCTTTGCATTAAATAGATTTGTTAAAGAATTGAAACAAATAAACATTGAAAACTTTTAAGATTATTTCAGTTATAGTAATAAAATTTTAAGAGACTGATAACTCTTATTTGTAAAATACATTTTATTATCTATCCTTTTTCTATGGGAATGACTTTGGTTTCTTAATGAATTAACTATTTGTTAAAACATAACAAATATACAGTAATATTTTAATTTTTATTGTAGATAACTCGAAGGAACAATAAAAAATATCGTATAAGCTCGAGATAGATTTTTTTAATAAAACCTAAAAATAAAATTGATTTATTATTCACTACTCCAGCTGCCCAAGACCAACTATTAACTAACACTTTCTGATAATATGATTTTCGAAGGCCTTATAAAAATTGCAGCAAATAACGAATCTCCAAAAAAATATAAAATTCCAGCTTTAAGAATATACACAAAAAACATATAAACTTTTTCTTAATATTGCACTAGGGATCAGATACATATAATTCAAAGATCGAATAAACTTTCTATCTATAACGATGGTTGAAAAGAAGAATTTTTTTCGCTTGTTTCACGGCATGCTAATTAAACATTTAAGTATTTTTAAAAATTGTTTCTGGACTTAGCAGAGTAAAGCACATGTGCTCAGGATAACATATAAGACTTTTAAGACTGAATGGTCCTAATATAAACCTCGTCTCTTGAAAATTTCAGAAAACAATCTTCATATTAACAGAATAAGAAATTCTACGTTACCTTGTGTAAAAACTTCATTTTATCCTGTGGTTGAAATATCTGTATCAGTAAAACACGGGAATACAAATCGTCCCTACTCAAAAATACAATATATTCCTCGATTCCGATTCTCCATGAAATTGTGCACTGCGGTATCCTAAAGCACTGGTATCCAAAGAAACCCACTCCATTCGTTTACCAAAGATCAAAAGGCAAAAGTCAAATGAACTTTTTCTTATATTTCCATTATAAGCACTCTTTCCTTTTAGCCTACAAAACAAGCCACCATGGCAGGAACAATTTTAAAGAATTTTATGGCCACGAACATTTCGACATTTTTTTTATTATTATTTTTATATGATATTTTCTTTTCCTTTTCCCAGTAACGTGTCTGATCTGAATTTCTTATTCTTTTTTTTTCCACTTAAGACAAAGATATTGTGACGGCATAATCTTTATGTAGGGTCTGTTAATCAAAGAAAATGGTCAGAGTAGGATTGTAAACATGCCAAACCAGCGTCCACCGTGCGGAAAATGTCTTTTTGCAGGAGGAAGCCTACCACCCATGACCGTAGTCGCGCGCCAGCCATTTCCTCTACTATCGAACTTAAATTGGTACTGCAGGTGATAAATTTTGTGGACTCAAATTCGACCCAATGATTTATAAGAAAATTGGAGGTGAGTTCAAGTTAGGGTAGAGTGTGATTTCATTGCACTTCCGCAAAAGTTTAGTTGACCACTTTCGTAAAATAACACTTAACCTTAAGGTTATGAATTAGAGAAAATTGAAATATATTCTTATGAATTTTGATGTAAAAAAGGGGAGTTTTATCTCTATTCAACTAACTGTGAAATAAAATCTGCAGTCTTTATAGTTTGTTGGTGGGTTTATTATTCTTAGTTTTTACCATTAGCACTCTATATTTCCATTTACAAACGGAACGCCCGAACAATTAAACAATAGTCTTAGAGCCGAAACAAATTCGTTATGCGGTGTGAATGAAATCCTAGTCATTTATTAATAGTACTACTCCTTTTACGGAAAATGTAGCTATCTTTAACCCTCAAATGCATAGTGATGTGGATCTGAATCGTATATTTTAAACCTCATAACTCTTTATGTAGCAACCTTTGTATGGTGCTTTTCTTTTTTGATTTTAATTTTACCAAAGCTATTTTATCGTTTCGGAATGAAAATAGAATCTTTGACTCTTCATTTCATTATCTGAGACAATTTTCATTGTTGGAACCAAACCTTCTGAAAACTGTTTGATTCTCGTAGGTATTACGAATTACGATTATTTATATAAAAAATAATACAGACATCAAGGATAAAAATTTCGGATAGAAACAAGGAAAGAGCAATGAATAATATTCACATTTCTGCGTATACTGATAAATTTATGCAAGAAAAGTGTAGCTTTTTGTGTGATGTAAAAATACATCAATATGCAAAATCGGTTTTACATGAGTTTTTAAATCTAAAGTGTCATCTTATCCTTTGCTGTTTATGGATGTACAAAAAGATGGCGTTGGTCACTGGCCTATATATTCAAATAAACTGAGGAATAAAATTATACTATGTACACGGTGGTTATTTATTAAATGCAACGTTCCTTTATGTTTAAATGCTAAAAATAGTTGTTTCATGAATTTTTATCTTTTGTAATGTAATGAGTGGTATTAGTTATATTTGAAGTATTATATTATTGTATCCAGTAGATTTATAGAACTCAAGGAATAATTATTCATGATTATATAGAAATACATCAATATGGTTCTTTGAAATTAAAAAGAAAATTCTTTTGTGTGGTTTTAATTTTGTATTTTTTTTCCATTACATCCATTTTCCTATGGGTTTAAACACTACACTTTAATCTTTCAATACACTTTATTATCGTGTGGTAAAAATTTTAAATGAAATTTCAAAACAGTTTATAAAAAGAAAAGATCTGGAAAAGGATATTTTCTCGGTATTTTGAATAAATTATAAGGCTAAAGATAAGAAGACTTACTGGGGAATAATCATGTCACATTCTAAAGACAAGAAATAGAAAATTTAAATGCGATGTTTTCAGATTAAGTTAGCTTTTCATTCATTATGAAAAAATTTGGTGCAACAAATTTCCCAAGTCTCCCTATTCTCATTTTTATCTAAAAGGAGTGGAATAAAATTATCGACAGAAATTGTATCATTGCTTAACTCTTTGGTTTAGCTTAAGGACAATTTACTACTCTTCTCATGAATTTGGTCTTTTCTTAAACTGCATGTTTGCGAAGTCATTAGAGGGTGTGAGAGTGCTACGATAAAGCTATATCAAGTCGTGCTTCGCACATGGATGGATACAGGAAGTTTTGAACTTCTTAGAATATTAATAAGATTACATGGCGCAAATCAATAAATAAATTTGTATTATTACAAAGCAGAAAATTAAGTGATAATAGCTAACATTTTGTTACCATATCATTTTTAATCCTGGTAGAAACATTAATTTATTAACCTGTTTGCAGTAAACCAGGAAGGATTAAAACCTTGCTTTTTAATAATTTAGATTTCACAATAGAAAGGTTTTTTTTAAAAATGAAGACTTTTAAACTTTTAAATAATTATTTATATTTTTCTTTGGTTTCAAGAATATAATCAAATATATTTTTTTTATCTTTAATGTATTCTAATCGCAGTAAAAGCAAGTTTATATCCTATTAAAAGCTTACTAACTGAAATTTACTGCATTTATCGAATCTTTAGATTCATATAGAAATCATGAAGAAATTTGTGAATGATACCATTTTTATTTCAAAAATAAAATATTCACAATATGCAGTTAGGGATATTAAATATTGCTTTTTCTTTAGTAGGAAGGAAGATAGTTGTGCAAAAAAAATGATTTTAATGTTTGTTAATTCATTTTAAGAAGATATTGTACATAAAATCCTGAATTTGAGAAATGATAAACTGCCTAAATATTCCTTTCCAGAAAAAATATAATTGTCTTGTAGAATATTTCAAATGAAGTTAAAGACAGGCTTTAATATTCTTGGATGTGCAAAGTATGTAACCACGAAAAAACAGAAAAAAGATACAAAAAATGTGTGTTTATAATGTAGCTTAAATTTGGTTCTTGCGTCATTAAATTACAGCCAACCAAGCAATATCTATAAATAAAATTGCATACCCAGTTACTTGTTTTTCCGTTTGAATCTTAAAAAAATCCCCAGGCCTTGACGGATTCAAACGAAATTCGGCTATTAAACTATTTTGAACTCTTAAAAAACTGAACTATTAAAAATTATTAAGAAGGTTTTAGGTCCCTCGAAGAGGGGGTGAAGCTTTATAAGGTTTAAACATTATTTTATGCACCATAATTTCGGAACAAATCACCGCACCCACATTGCTTTTTATGCCCTTTTAATATTCAAAAATTTATTTTTATATATTGACATCACTTTTATTTATTTACAATTTTTCTCTGCTTTTTAATCAATTTTTCAAATTTTAATTTAAACATGACTTTAATCGATTCCATTATTTCAGTACGAATAGAAACTGTACCACTTACTTAGTATATGTTTTTTTTTTCTAAGATACACAGAGAGCAAGTAGACAATGGCAAAACTGCTGGTGAAGCTGAGTTAAATTTAAAATTGCCAGTCTTAATTTATATATTGAATCATAAAGAAATAAAATGAAATATGCTATCTAGGACACAAATGAAATTATAGTAATATAAAATAAATATGCACTGTAAAGCAAAAGTGATAATATGTATGCAATTCAAAACGATTATAATTTTAAATCATTTTCAAATAATTCGATATTTTTCATCCTTACCAATAGATAGATAGATAGATACACAAATAATTAGCATATAATGAGATAAAATATTTTCAGAATCGAACTTGTCAACAAATCAAGTAGCGACAATACTCACGTTGCGCCTTCAGTTGAGAAAACTTGCGCAATCTCCAGTATATTTGTTGTTTATGTAGAAACTAAGCAATTGCTGAGTTTCAAACTTGCTATATTCAAAAGTTGTTTGAATACAGCATTTATACTGAGATGACAAAAAAACATGGGGTATCTCCTAATAACGTATCGGATCTTTTTTTTCCGGCGAAATGTAATAACATGGAGGCAACAAGTCATGTTACGTTACATCATGTCAAGTCACGTTACATGGAGGCAACAAGTCATTGAAAGTCCCGGCAGAAATATTGAGTCTATAGATGTCCATAATTGCGAAAGTGTTGCAGGTGTAGGATCTTGTGTACAAACTGAGCTCTCCATTATGTCCCTAAATTTTGAGAGAGATTTATGTCGGGAGTTCTAGTTGACCAAATCATTTGCTGGAATTATCAAGAATATTTTTCAAACCGATGTTGTGGACAGGTGGTACAGCACTATGTCATCCATAAAAAATTCCAACTATTGAGTACAATAAGTACATGAATGGCTACAAGTGGTCTAAAAGCTGCTAAACATAACCATTTTCAGTCAATGATCGGTTCAATTGGACTAGAGGACCCAGTTCATTACATGTAAAAACATCCCACACCAATTTGGAACTACCACTAGCTGGCACAGTGCCTTGTTGACAGCTTGGATCTGTGGCTTCATGTTGTCTGTGCCAATTTGTAACCCAGCGCCAGATATCACTGACTGAAATGTGGCCCCATTTAATCAAGTCAGGGTTCCAATCGTCTAGGATCCAACCGATATGGTCAAGAGCACGGGAGAGGCTCTGCAGACAATGTCGTTAATAAAGGCACTCGCGTTTTCTGCTACCATAGCCCGTTAAAGCCAAATTTAGTCATAGGTACATCCGCCCACATTGATTACTGTGGTTATTTCACGCACTATTGCTTGTCTGTTAATACTGATAATTCTACGCACACTTCATTGGTCTTGGTCATTAAGTGAAGGCGGTCAGCCATTGTATTGTTCACTGTAGGAGGGCATGCCTGAAATCCGGTATTCTCGACACACTCTTGACATTATGGATCTCAAAATGTTGAATTCTCTAACGATTTCTGAAATGAAAAATGTTCCCATATGTGTAGCTCTAACATTCATTTTGCGTTCAAAATCTTCTAATTCCAGTCATGCAGCCGTAATAAAAAATCTTTTCACATAAATCACTTGAATACAGATGAAAGTCCTAGCAATGCACCGCTCATTCATACACTTTATACGCGATACTGCTGCTTTTTGTATATTTGCATATTGATATATGATTTTAATCACCTCGGTGTATACTCATATTAATTATAATATATAAACTATTATCACAATTTTACAGTTACTTAAAAACTCGATTTCTAAAGAGGGTTTATTATACTTTCTGAAATACACATATATTTTACATCCAAATATCACAGCGTCATTGATATTTTTAAGAGTTGTTTACTGTCACTCAATTTTCGAAAGAGAATAATTTTTCAATTTTAAATTGTAATGAGATCGTAACGAAATTTTTAAGGCTATGATGATGGTATTATTTTCATACAAATTTCTGGGCAGCAAATGAATAATATTCAATGAACTAAGACACAACTTTTCTCAATAGTTTACCTCTCTTGATTAAACGCTGATATCAATGTTAACTGCGGTGTTTCATTTTCCAGATGAATGCATCCCTTAATTTTTCATTGTTGTTGTTTGTCTTTTCAGGTTGAAAATTTTAAATTGTAATAGATTCGGTACAGAATATACTAAAATACTTTATCGTTGAGTTATGACCATCTGCACATATGAGAATAAAATATAAATACCAAAATTATATTTAATTTCATAAGTACTTTTATTGTAGTGGAGACGGACAACAGTAAACCATCTTTAATAAATGCAGTTTTTGATGTAAATTGCTCTCCTTTGCATATGTTATTTGAATGACATTTTTTGCATTACTTCTAGATTGAGTAAATTTTATTTTAATTTGATCATTATCATTCTTCTATTTTTTTTAAAATATGATGCAAAAATGTCATTTTTCTCCTGTGTACTGGGACAAGAAAATTGTGATTCCGCTGCAAGACGACAATCCTGATAAAAGTTGAAAAACATCAACAAGGTTTTTTTAAAACTCCCAAGTCCATATTTTATAAAAATGAAATTTACTGGAATTTCAATAGAAAAAAATTGCGAAATATTATTTTAAAAAATATTTTTATTATTATAAAATAATCAAAATATTTCTGTTCATTTAACAACGTTGGTAAAACCAAAACATATTTTTATTTAATATTTCCAAATTTAAAAAATAATTTTGGTTATAAAATATATGTTTTTGTATATTTTTATGTATTATTTGATATATGTTTATGTATTATTTGAGATTTTTATATTTCACTTAATTCTGTGAAAGGTCAATACATTATGCAAAATATGGAAGCATCTTTTTTTAAAACGTGTTCTTAAAAAACAAATCTCTTTTTTTGTTCAGTTCTTTTTTTAAATTTATATCACAAAATGAATAAAGAACTATTATTTATTTTATAGAATTGTAGTTAAAATAACAATCTACGTATAAGAAAATCACTAATTAGTTTAAACCAGTTTTTAAAAAAGCAGTACTAGTTTGAATGGCATAAATAATCTTCAATAATCATACACATTAAGCATATTTATGTGGCAAATTACGCTCAATTTAGTAAAAAAAAAGCTTAAATTGTGAAATAATACCTACCTATAGAAAAGGAATATATGCTAGCATATCAAAGTGTTTGCAGTATCCACAATAATTAGACGCTTTACATCAAAAACTACGATAAAAAGTTAATCGTAAAAAGTGTGTAGAGTAGTCCTGATATGCTATGAAATGGTTTTTATATACACAGGTAACTTGAGTAGAAATTCCGAAATACATATCTCAGGGTAACAGTTCTTAGAACGTTTTTGTATTAAAATTTAATTATAATATGCGATAGCGAAAACGTTTTTAGTTTACTCAAATTATATTAACGCACCAGTTTGAAACAACACAATGCTTATTTAGGAACAAACCTTATTATTTTCGAATCTCAACATTGGCACCAGAATTGAGAACTTTCGCCAAACTTTTACTCCATACGTAAAGGAAGATATTATACACGCAATGTTCAGATTAAATTCTTAATAATTTTTTGTAGAAAAATATTTTGAACCTGGAGCTTTACCTTTTTTAAATCAAGAATGTTCTTTCGGATCATCACGTCTTCACCACAAAATGCATAAAGAACTATTCTATAAAGAATTAATTCAAACTAATTAAAAAAATATTACTATTTCATTAAAATATTCATATTCTTGGCTGGGTATTATAAAGAGAAAGACTATAAAAAGTGCTTCTTAATTATTTTATTTCAGTGTATTCGAATGCTCACAATTTCAAAAATTATCGGCTTGTATACGAAGAAGCCTTTTATTATAAATCGGCGATTCTTTACACTTATAACATTTACTTTTTCCTGAGTACATTAGATAAAGTTTCCAACTCTAAAGATACACCATTAAGAGCATTGAAATCAGTCATATAACACTATAGGCGCATATATTGCTCTCAAAACTTTAGGTATCTTCGTTTCAAAAATGAGCTTCCTTGCTTAAAATGATATATGATTGTATATCTGACTATACTCAAATATCAAAGTGCAATTTGGAATATCATTGTGCTTGTACTAATGTTACCGTAAACAAGAAAAGATAGAATAACTATAGGATCATTAAATCAAATAATAACAATAACCTTGATATTCATAATAAAACTGTGTAAAATTATGTGATATTTTTATTACCTTCTTTCTTTCTTTTTTCTTTCATAAGAACAGTAAAAGAAAACTCATTACTTTTATTAACGTATATACTAAAATTCACTTTCGTAGATATTACAAAAGAGATATTAAATAATAAATAAAAGAAACAGTATCAGATCAAGTAACCAAAAATATCTAATAATGTATGTCCCACTCAACAAAAAAAACCATGATTAAAATAGATTTTGAATACTAAGTTGATTACTTCAAGTCTAAACATCAAAAGTGCCATTAAATATTATAAACAAAGTAATGGACCAGCTCATTTTTACGGAGCCTATATCTTTAACAGAAATCGTTTGTTTGTTACAGTTCCTTGATTGTTAAATAATGACATGGAAAGTTTCAGTTAAAAATAGTCAGCCAATTTAAACTATTCTTGTTTTTCATTAGTAATATAAAAAAAACATTTCATAAGGTTAAAACCCCTCTAAAATTAAATTACATTTTAACTAAGAAAGTATATCAAATTTTTTATTTATTTTTATAAAAATGATATAAAATTTTCTTTACCTTGTTTTATGAATTAATATGAATTAAAGCAGATCAATATCATTAAAAATGAAATAAATGTTAAAGTTAAAATAAACTGATTTGTTGATTTCATATTTTACAAAAAAAATCACTTAGAAAATTTTCATAGTTTTTTTCGTTAGATAAAAATCTTTGGATAAAATTTTTTTTGCACACACATACTTTTTACAATGACGAAAATATTTACATTATTGCAGAATTATGAAATCATAAAATAGAATAGGATTAGGATTCAAAATTTAGATATATGCAACTTCTCAGTACATAAAATTTTTCAGCGAGTAAAATTTTAATCTGATTACTAATAATTAATTCTTATTAATTAGGTAATGTGTCAATTAATCAGTATCTGTATTTCATCTTATTTGTGCCAAATCATAAAAAAATGTAAGCAACTGAAATGCATTTATTTAACCAAAGGAAAAAAAGCAATATTTATTCATTGCGTTCTCAAAAACTGTATGCATTGTGATATAGGAAGAGTAGACATATTTATCAAAAACTCATAGCAGAAAATCTGGTAAAGAATCTATTTTTAATGGAAGCAGTAAACAAGTTATAACTGATAGAAAACTTTATCTTATGCTTGTCCTAAATTTTCGTTTCCCACAGGAAGATGGCAACGTTATTTATTGCAATAATTTGAATTTTTTTCTTTCGATTTCCAGACTACTTAGTTTTCAAAATATCACATCAATGAGTTACGATTGTTTTCAAGATTTCCTTGAAATTTCCTTTCGTGCTTTTAGTAAAATCATAAACAGAACTTTTTTTGTGGAATGTATAAAGAACGGTTTTACCTTCAAATTTAAAAGCATAAATGCGCCGTTAAATATAAAGTCTGTTCTCGATACACATTATAATTCCAATCAATTATTTAAATGTATCCCAAAAGAAAAATGGCGAAATTTATTTCGGACACATATAAAACATATTTTATAAAAATATGTGTATTTAAGTTTCTGAAACAAATTTATATTTATTATTTTAAGAAAGATTAATTAAAGTAAACCATATAACAGATATAATAAAATATTGTTTTTATCCATTAGTAGTTAACATTGAGTTATTCTATTATTTCAAATATGAATTGTTCAATAAAATCTATGATATTAAAATATATAAATTTAATAAATCTTCTCTCCGATCTGTTCAATACTTGAATTCAAATCAATTCCTTTCCTTGATTTGAATATCTAATAACGTTTACCTGTTTATATTTTTATCCCAAAATTGTTTGGAATATTAAATACTCACTAAGTTATTGACCTTTTTAGGCTGTTGAACTAAGAATTTGGAATACATTTAAAAAATTAACTGTCGTATTATGCCTTATATTAACAATTTAAAACTTTTAAGATAGTGTAAAAATCTTTTTTGAAAACTAATTACTTTAGAAATATGGATAATAATATTCATAAGCAAGTCATAGCTATTATTATAGGCAAGTCATATAGAGATTCCTTAGGCAAATCCTAGTGGTGACGGTAAACGCGTTCATTCTCATGACGCGTGTCTGATATTCGAAATGTTATGCATCTTAACCGCCTCTTATCTATCATTTAATTAGAATATCGGAAGGATCACTTCGATTCAGTGCAATTAGCCAGTAAGTTTGACAGGCGAGATAGCGGCAATTAAGGAGTTAAGTCTATTTTAGCGCTCGATTAATACTTTAGACTTTTATATTTATAATCTTGATTTGTTTTACATTTTTTTTTCAATTACTGAATAGAAGTTTCGGTGAGCTCTTTTCCGAGTATTTCTTATGATATTTTACAGCTCCATTATTTAATAAGCAAAGCATTGAATTAAGTACAGCTGTATAAACGTTCCACGAAACTGTTGGAAACGTTCATACGACATTTGCTTATATTTTACTACTATTATTTTTCCTAAATTCCTTCTTCAAAAGCTTATTATTTTCCTAAATTACTTTTCTTATTATTTTCCTAAATTACTTTACAGAATTTAGGAACTCCTTCTTTAAATGTTTCATAGGAATTTTTTTTTTTACCTTTCCACATTATTATCGGGATTTTATTTTTAATTTGTCGTTGAATTATAAATGCATAACTTACCAAAATACATCCTTAATACTTCTTATCAAACAATACCCTGCTTTCTGTACTCCAAGAGTTACACTATAAAAAAAATGATAACCAATGCTCTATTTACTTCTTTTTTTCAGATTTAAATCTCAGTTGAATGGTTATTTTTTGATTCTTGTAGTAACTTTTTTCCAATGCATGTAAATGAATATGCATTCATTCTCATGATACAAAGTTCATTAATAGTTATGATGAATTTATGATGAAATGTAATTCGAAAATTCAGAATATAATTCTTCATGAGTATAAAGATGAAACTTCCAAATTGATTCGTAACTATACTCTAAATGTATGAAAAAAATAAAATGAAATTCAAAATTTTAGGTTATTAAAAATATGTCAATTTTATCGGATTCGTAATTTGGATATTTTGTTAGTTTCAAAATTTTTGTAAACAGGACAACTGTGCATGGTCTCTTTTTACACAATATTTTGAACAATGAAAATTATTATGATATGAAAGCCTTTTCAAAAGCTTGAATAACAAATTCAAATTCGAAATTTAAAAAAAAAATAGTTTTGACTGTCAATTACTACTATTTTTTTAGTTTCGGAGAAAATAGCAAATATTTCTATTTTTATCAACTTTCAGACTTCCATTAGAGATATTTTTTCTATAGAAACTATTTCTATAACTGTTTTTGTCTTCTAAATTACTTCTTGATTATTTTTTAAATATTTTATCAATATATATTATCTTTAGTCACTGGAAGTATTGTAAAGATCTAGGAAATATCTCTGAGGAAGCTAAATACATTTAACTTCAATCTCATTCATTAATTTAGAATAAAAAGTTTATAATAAGTAGTTTTAAACTTTATTAATAAGTTCTTTATGAAATAATAGTGATATTTTATAAATTATAGTGATATTTTTATTGAAAAAATGATGGCATATGCATTTTCTTTTAAGAATACGAAGTATGTTTTTCAAAAATCTGTGCTATACTAGTTTGGAAAGATTAATTGTGGATGCCAAAAAGCAAGGAAGTAGGATATTATAATGCATTTTAATGATGATGTTTTTATTGAATTCAATTTCGTCCAAAACCAATCTTTAAGATATTCAATAAAATTTCTTTTATCAATTAAAACTATCTGTTATTGCAATATAATAAAAATGGATCAAGATTGCAATACAGACATAAAACCTTTAGGAAAATTTAGCAAAATGCAAGCGTGTTAGATAAATTTGATTGAAAAAAAATAATAAATAAGAATATTTCCCTCTTCCTTATTAAAAGTGTGTTTTTTTACGATTAAACATGGATGCTTAGTGTTGCTTGAAGGCATGCAAAGTATGAAAGGCGTTCAAAAAAAGTGCATCCATAAAGGCATGCAAACTAAAAAAAAAAAAAAAAAAAACTGATAAAATTATAAAACGTGATTAGGATGTAATGCTAAATGTATATAAATGATAAAATGATTATTTTTAATTAGTTAATTTTTTTATGTCATGATAAATCAAGAAACCTTCCATGAAGCAGAAATTCAAAAGCATGTTTTCTACAAAATGCCTTATATCTTTATTGGAGAATATTCTTAATAATATTATTATATTTTCACGTAGAACTATAGTATAGAACTCAATGACACACACAAGAGGTAGAGCTAAACCAAATTATTAACTGAACTCAGAACACAGTAACTGACAAATCTTCTGCTTTTATACAAGCAGAGAAAGTTCCAGAATACTCTTCTGGAGACACTAAGAAAAGTCCAGAACAATTGTCTGGTAAACTAAAGAAATGTCCTGTATCTTCTGGAACATGAAACAAAGGAAAACATAAAATCAAGGAATTAAGTATTTACATATAGTATTAATCGCATTGTCTCTAGAGGGATTCAAACCCAGGTCTTGGAATCATGAGACCAGTGCCATGACCATTCGGTCATAAAGATTTGACGGCCTTTCTTCAATGCGGCAATATAGTTATGTAATGATATAAAATAAGCTCTCTATCTATCTATCTCA
>JAPMOR010052697.1:48805-65711 GCA_026543865.1 Argiope aurantia | reverse complement strand
ATATCTTTCTCCCTATGATGGAATAACTCATATATTTTCCTTTTCAGGTTTGAATATTTTTACTTTTGTAAATATCGTCTGCGCGTTTGGTTAATTTCAGATAATTTCATTTTCCAGTCTAAATATCTGTACTTTTCTAAATATCGTCTGCTTATTAATTGCCTTTTTCTCTCTTTTGTTTTTGGAAACTATTGAAATGTTATGTTTACTTTTGATGTGTTTTTTCTATGTAGTACTTTTGTATGTGATGTTTTATTCGAGCGGATATTAAGGAGAATGCATACACCACAAGAGAAAGCACAAATTTTATGGTGGTTCATAGAAACGAAATCGATAGTGCAAGCACAGAGAAATTTCAGAAGAATTTACCAAAAAGATCCTCCATCCAAAAACAGCATCTTTCGCTGGAAAAAGAATTTTCTAGAAATTGGAAGTATTGCAGATGAGAAACGTTCCGGACGTCCTTGCACAAGTGATTTTGATTTTGAGCGTGTCAGAGAAACATTTTTACACAATCCTAGAATATATGTGAGATCAGCGGCAACAGAATTGGATATGCCAATTTCGACGGTGTACAAGGTTATTAAGAAAAAATTAAGACTGCATGCATACAACGTTCAACCGAATCATAACCGAACGATAGCCCTAGGAGGAGGGCCTTTGCAACAGATATGCTAAGGAGGATAGAAGATGCTGCTGATTTTCTGAAGCGCATAATGTTCTCCGATGAAGCATCCTTTCATGTTTCTGGCATTGTTTATCGCCGTAAAGTGCGCATATGGGGATCTGAAAACCCCCATGAATACCGTGAGGCACAAAGGGATTCCCCAAAGGTTAATGTGTGGTGCAGACTAATGCACGACCGAGTCATTGGACCTTTCTTTTTTACAGAAAAAACGGTCTCATCAGTCGTATACTTAGAGATGTTGGAAAACTTCGTATTTCCACAACTAGAAGAGCTTCAACCACATGTCTTTTTGCAACAAGATGTTGCGCCACCTCATTGGGGTACCATCGTTCGTACTTCTTTGAATTACCATTTTCCAGGAAAATGGATTGGGCGAGGAGGTCCAATTACTTGGCCACCCAGATCACCTGACATAACGCCGCTGTATTTTTTCCTTTGGGGGTTTGCAAAAGACAAAGTTTTCAGGAGAAGAGTGTCGAGCATTGATGACCTAAAAGCCAGAATTACAACCACAATAGGCTCTGTGAATGCGGACATGCTTGCCGCTACCTGGCGTGAAATTGACTATCGACGATATTCTCCGTGCGACGAAGGGGGCATACGTGGAAGTTGATTGTCAAGGGTCATGAAGCTTTTTGAGTCTATTTAACCATTTATGTTATTAATTTTAGTCTATCTTTATTATTTTATGAGTTATTAAACATCAAAATGGGTCCGGGACTAAATAAACACCCTGTATATTGACTTAGTTAATAAAACAATATAAGATCTTCCTTTATTCATTCACATATAAGAAGAATAAAAAGGCAAAGTTTTATAATAATGAACAAATTCGAATTCGAGATTTTAACAAATCGCCATGTTTCATACCTGCCTGAATCAGAAAAACACATTTTTGGAATTATAGCTGCCTGTCTGTCACACAGTTTGTGTCATTAACTGAGATAAGCTTTAAGTACGGAAAATGAAATTTGATAAGTCGTCTTAATCAAATTAATAAATTTCAATCAAATTTGAACAGAAATCAATTCCAATAAAGTCTGTCTGTATGATGTATATTTACATTTCAAAAGGAATCTCATAATATCAATTATTCCATATTTATTATCATATAATTATCTTTTATATTTATATATGTATTCAATGACATGTTTGTTAGTGTTACTAATAAAAAAATAAATGATAAATTTTTATTTTATGTAAAGTAATTTTCTCTAGTCATACTGTCAGGTACTTTTATCTTCACTTGCCAACACAGAATAATATTTTTTCTTTACTAAATACTTATAAGATAATTCTTTACAATTTTCGTTACAATTTCATAGCAGAAAAGTTTCTATGTTTATGTATATATATATATTTTCCTGTTGTCTTTTTTCTGTGATATTTTTTGAGGAACAAAGTTTGATGGTTTATCTGTTTAAATTTTTGGAACAAACGATTTCTCTTGCGCACGTGATTTCACGTTCGTTCGTGTGCTCCCCTCCTTCTTCCAGATGCCCATAAGTCATGATATCGGAACCATCAAAGCGCAACTGAGTTACGACCCACATTACGTGAATCGTTTGTTCCGTTCAGGTAACGAGTCCGTTGAAGGAAGTCATTACATCAGAGCGTGTCCGGATCTAAAAATGACTACTTTGCCTGAAGCGAAAGACAGTTGTGAAGGAAAAGTCAAAACTAGGTGTTTGACGCGCAATCGAAAGTGAAATGACCGCAGTTAAAAACAAATTTACTTTCTTTTATCATTGTGAATGCTTTTAGGGACGATAGTGGGAACAATGAGACAGGCGAAAAGACATATTTCATTTAATCGGCGGTAACAATCTCTTTTTACTAATTTAATTTGGATCGATTTGTTCACCATTTAATCAAGAAATAGAGCTTTCGTTTAAAGAGATTAAGTAGAAAATTCATTTTGCTTGCGGTCGATAAAAAATTTCCATTAATTTATGTTTTGCATACTTCGAATATGTAAATAATTGTAAAATTTTTTTAGCATTTAAAACAAAACTGTAATTATTAAGCTTTAATAAGTGATTCAAATAATAATTTTAATAATTTTTTTTTGAATCATGAACCAAAAGTCAAACATCTAAACCTCTTGAAGTAGGCATTTCGTTTTATTCTATTAAAGGCTTTAAATAATATAAGAAATTATATTTTACATTATTTGAATCAACAAATTATTTTCTAAAAAAAATTATAATGTTTAACTTTCTATACAGCCCTTCAAGTACATCTATCGTATTCAGTAAACTATTTTTTGACATATAAAAATTTAAACAAAAACGAGTTACTTTTTTGTAATTGAAGCTCCTCGAGCTATGTAGCTTTGAGAGTCATTACTTTAGACAATTTTAGATTACTTAAATGGCCATCAATGGGCAGGGTTTACTCGAGTCATACATTGATTTAAAGTTATGAAATCCAAAGTTTAATAAATTGTTTAATTTTATTCTTAGAAAATAAGCTTTAATTTAGCCGGAAAAAAATGGAAAAAATTTGAAACACACAATTATAAAAGATGGTACTGATACTAAATGTTTTTAAATATCTGTTCACCTTCTATGTACGTTTTTTTGGTCACAGTTTCTCTTTTAAAATATAAATAAAATGAATTGAAATGAAAGGTTTATAGTATATCTATGATATGAAAAGTGTACTGTCTTTTTCTAAGCGTCTCTTCTACATTATTAAATCAAATTTTTTGAGGTTTTATTTGAGATTTAACTTTTTACTAAAAAGGCTTATTCACTTTTTAAAAACTTCCAAACAAATATACAAAACGGTTCAGGTTAATTAATATTTTTTTAATATGTATTCCGTAAATGCATAACAAATGTAATGCATAAAACATGTTATTAATTATCATCTTATGCATTTATTCAGAAAATATTCATCAAAGCTGAAAATTAATTAATTAATTAAATATAAATAAAATTGGGATGAAATTAATAAACAAGTCACAAACAGTCATATGTGTATTTTGGACCCCTTCTCTCTGACTGATTAAAACCAATATTTGAGAAAGAATCACAATTGTAATCACAAAATCAAATTGTAAGTTTCATAAATTTAAGTTAATGTGTTTTTCAGTTATCACGTTTAAATGCTTGTGAAAGTGCAAACAAACAGACATTCTTGATAACAGGCTGTAACCCTTGATATATATATCAAAAATGTATAAATCTAAAAATGTACTTTTCGTACTCAGCATAGCAAAAAATGTGGTTATTCGTCAATATCTCAAGTCCTATTATTTTTAACGATTACAATATTTTTTTCTCTGTATAGTTCGTATACTAGAAGGTAATAAAAATAACATTTTGATTGAAGGTATTGAAAAGCAATGTATAGTTAATCGTATTACCTGAGTATATGTTAAATTATAGGCATTAAATTAGACTGAAAAGTATCAAAACATCTCTTTATTTTCTCAAAATACAAACTAATTTTAAATAGGTCGTGTCAACTGTGCAACTAAAATATTATATGTAATCTCGTTCCCAATATCCTTTCCACCCTGGTTAACCTCGAGGCTCGCCTGAATTTACCAAAGTATATTTTTAAACGTTCAAGTTTCTACAAAATTAAGCCAAGAATTAGTTATATTATCGTTTCTGTTACCATATTATTAGAAGTAGGTATTAAACACTGTATTTATGCATGTAGTCGGATGGAACTGTGAAAATGCTGGAGGGAATTGGGAACACTAGAAAACAGGAATGAGAATACGATATTAGCCTCACCGAGTACAAAGGGAAAAAGTCTAAACTTCAACCCATTATCAAACGTCGCTTTTTCCCTTGTTCCTTAAGTTTCCGTATCAGTTTTCTATTATCCAGATCTGTCCAATCACTCTCCCAATCTTTTGAACAGAAACAGTGCTGATAGCTTGTTGTATATATTTATCCAGTAAAACTGGAATGCTACTGAAAAGGTGGCAGCCGTTCGAATCCAACCGAATTTGAATTGAATTGAAAAAAGCGCCGGCTTCCTTAATCTGTCCGATCTCACTTCCTCTAACGCTAGTTGTTTGGAAAATAGTCATTTAGCACCGACCGAGAATAAAATCGAACTTCCCCAAAAAGTTTTTTCTATGTCTTTTGAATGGGAGAAGAATTAGAACACATGAAAAGGATGCATAGACAATAACTCGTTAAAATTACATTTACTTTCTAAAATTGGAAGGGTTGAAGAGACTCGGGTAAAAAAAGAGATCCTAGGCATATTACATACCAGAAAATTATTTGACTTTTAAGCTTTTCAAGAAAACAAAATGCCAGACACCGATTTCTTGAGATTGTTCTTGGCCATTGTAAAATCTTCATAATTAAAGAGAATTTTTCGCAGTACATAATTCCAGACGTATTGAATAAAAAATAATACTTTGACTTTCAGACTTTTCAGGAACACAAAATGCTACACACCGGTTTCTTAAGGTTGTTTTAGACTATTGTAAAAAACCATCAAAATTAAAGAGAATTTTCCTGAATGCAAACACAATATGTATTTATAGTAAAAATCAGCGTGTAATTTTTGTAATCATACTTTACAAGTATTCGCAAGAAATCTGAATGGTTTCTAAAACTTTCTTTTAAAATGCAGGGTGTTCGAAAAACCTTATTTTCTAAAATCAAAATAATTAAGATAAATTTAGAACTTTAGCATTTATTCATTCTCATAAAATAATTAAATGAAAATGCTATTTCGTTTTCTCAACAAATTTTTTTCTAAAATCTCTATTATTAAATAATGATGATTTTTTTTTCAGAATAATTAACTTTTGTAAAATATGAACACACAGGCCCGACAGTTACCAATTAAAAAATTAATTAAAGAATTATATAAATTAAAAAATTAAAATTATTAAACTAGTAATAATAGATAGATAATAATGATCTATGGACAATAATTATTTTTTATAATGACCAGGCATTTTGAGGTTTAAATGATAAATTCATTGCTCAAATCTCAAGTTTGTACATTTTGATGAAATTCTGTAATATAAATAGTACACTTGTTTGTTTTCATTTGGCAATACTGTTTACATAAAATCTACATAAATATTTTATATTATTGTATTTTGTAGACTTTAAACTCGATATATATTATTGAATTTCCTCTGCAGTTTATAGGCATATCTCTTTTAATTTTAAAACTATTTAAATCTTCTCCAAATCCTATATTTTTAGACTCCAAAATCAACTTTCTAAAATTTGCAAAATCGGAATCTTTAATTTTTTGCTAAGTTTTTTTTTCTGAGATGATGCATTTAACAGCAACGACGAAAATATCAAGTCTAAAATCTTTATTTATGAATTTCTATGATCAAACAGAAAATTTCCATAATCCCTAATTGTTTGCTTCAGATAACACTTAAATAAATCTTTTCAAAAAAGATCATTTAATTAAATGTTCATTACTTATAAAAATATCACATCACATCTTTAATCTATAAATATTTTGTATCCGTAGTCTTCTAAAAATATCACCATTTACATCTTGTATCCATAAATATTTAATTCATTGTCATCAATATGTGCTTTAAAAATTCAATGATAGATTAAATTATGTATTATTAATCATTTTCAAAAATACTTCATTTCAGATATTCGGATCAATATTGAATAATTTTCCAGCATTACCCTGCCGGTTAATCTTTTATTAAATGGTCAAGTAAGAAATTTATATCATGAAAATATTTATCTGTATATTACAAATAATTTTAATAGCGTTTTCTTTTCACATTTTGTTTCCGATTGTTCTCTATCAGAAATGGAATTAAAAGTATATTGAACTTCTTCTGTCAAATATTTTATTCCTATTAGTTGAAATTTAAAATTTTTATTTATTTGTCTTTTTATTCACTCCGGAATAACTTATTTTGCAATTTTAATAAAAAAAAACTCTTTATACTCAGTTGTTTACAGTTAATTAAAAAATTTATTGATTTTTTTGCATTTATCTTATAATTATTTTTACATTTTCTTCCTTGCTTGAAAAGGTATTTTATATAAAAGCATTATTTGTTTAAAAACAGATGCCTCTTATAGAGTACTTTCAGAAATCATAAACAAATATTTCAGTCTTCTGATTCTTATAAGGTTAAAATAATTTTTACTTGTATTGAAAATATGAAAAAAAAAATCATTTCCATTTCTTGATTTTCTGTCAATAATTCCTATAAAATTGTTGATCATATCCTAAAAATTATTTAATTAATTTTTTCAAAATTAATTTTTAAAATTTATTTTACCTATTTTTATTATAATTCCACGATAATTCGCTATCCATTTGTATTAAATACTCTTCTGTCACAGTTTTTAAATTTTTTTTACTTCTCTTTGTAGATTCCAAATGAGAATTTTTCAATTTTTTTCCACTATAATTAAAATTCTCTTCAATGATGAAAATATAAAAATGAATAAAAACCTCATTTGCAAAATATATGGTCACCACTAATAAATGGGAGACAGATCTTTTTAATGAACCAATGTTTATTTACAATATCATTTCCAAATGGCAATACTTTTTTCGTAACGAAAATATATGTAAATATCACACTGTCTTTAAATGCTGCACATAAATGATAACAAATGTCCACAAGAAGCGAAAAATTTCATTATATCAACAATGCTAACACCAACCCTGATGATAAAGCGGTTAAAAAATGTTGCAGTCCTGATAGCGTATCCGTGAATGAAAATCTAAAGAAGAAAAATAAGAACAATTAAATATTACATTATAGCATATTTGATTATATCTCAAAATATTCATAAAATATTCTAAAATCAAATACTAAAAAAATATTTTTCTTGTTATATTCTTTAACAGGATCATATCCAAATAATATCAAATATCAAGCATATAAATATTTTGTAATATATTTATATGAACATTTTCAATACATTTGTAAATTAACATGGATTTTCTTATTTCAGACTTTTTTTTATTAATCCTTTATTAAAACTTTTTTTCTGGAGTCTTTGTGTTTTATTCATTTTAAATTTTTTACCTTTTATATCATAACACTTTAATGATTTTATCAAGCTTCGAAAACAATAAAAAGTTATTTTTAAGAAGAATGAATATAAATATAACGCAAAGCATCACTATATAACAAGAGACAGAAGGTATATGTTCTTTCTGTTTTTAAATAAACGCAAAAATATCTACATTATCTAAAAATTATTCATTTTTTCTTTCTCTTCAATACCACATGAAAATCCCGTCAATTTAGTTTTATTAAAGGAAGAGTTGCAAGCGATTCGAGATTTATTTTGAGTAACACTTGAAATTTTCATTCATAGTTTGGTGACGAGGTCTCGAACGATACATGAGCTAACTACGCTCCTTTCCAAACTTCAATTCCAACAAAGGCATGTAACATTTTAAGCAAATTCGTTTCTTTCTTGATCAATCGTAGTTCACTTCTTTGTGAGTACATGTTAAATTAATTATTACATTCCAAAGCATGCAATGCTTCTTTCTAAAACTTAGATTTAAAAATGTTTTTTATTTCATAAACTTTTTATTAATATATATATTTAAATTTCTGTATTAGAAATAAAGGGTAGAAATGCCTTTTCTAGAGTTCGTTGTAACGTGTCACGATGTATTTTCTAACACGTTTCTTCTTCGTACTACAATAGATATAATTATTGGAAGGTTCTCATTTTTTTGTACTTATCTTCAAATTTTATTTACGCTTATACAAATAAGAAATTCTTTTAAAAGTGACATTATCAAATCTCTAATTAATTTGAATATTCTTAAATTGCCTAAAACCAAAATATAGCACCAGCATCTGATGCAGCTTGCGCATCATTTAAACATTTGTTTCATCATAAGGTAAATAATCAGCATCTTACAAAAGCTCAAACTTTTAAGACCGTTACAGATACCTAACACTTTCCTGATAAATATTCTTGGAATAATTTTTATAATTATATGCTTGTATCGTAAATGGGAAAGAAATTCTGTCAAACAAATGTAAATTTTTATATGGAGATTATTTAAAATAAGCTTACAGATCATTTAAAAAGTCAGACTGAATAAAATGAAAGTATCTAATGCAAGATATCATATATGTATATAAAGTCATGTGTATTCGCACTGCTTATCTCCTTAATAATAAAATTTTTTAAAAATTGTTCTTAAAAGTTTTTATGTTAGATACTTAATATAAAGAAATACCTCTGAAACTAATGGCCGTTAGCTAATCACCATACTCCTTTTCCACCATGGCCGTAGACACCAAGTCCATAAGCTCCATCATCACCTCCATGTTCTGCATACCCATGTCCTGCATATCCATGTCCTGCATATCCATGTCCTCCATATCCGTGTCCTCCATAACCATATCCTCCATAGCCATATCCTCCATAGCTTTTTCCTACCAATGATCCAGCATGCCCTGCATAGTCTCCATGGACTCCATATCCGGCTCCATAGTAGGGATGGGCTGAAGAATGGATATTGACAGCTGCAGGATCCTGGTTAGCAGTTCCAGGTTCGTTGGTTTTTATTGAGGCTTTAAATCCACCGTGATCGGCAACATAGTCAACATGCCTTTGGATACCCCTATTGTCAGTGAATCCATAGCTTCCCTGGACGTGTTGTCCACCAATACCGGATTCCTGTCGGTGTTTCTCACCATGATGATCTTTAACGGTGTAGCCAAAGGCATAGGGTTTGGCAGCTGCATAGTGCTGGAAAAAAATAAGGAACAGGAAAATCTTAGTTATATTTCATATTAAGTCAAATGGTTTGGTTGAAGTAAATGTACTTGGTTGAATAAGCACAGATTTAAGCTAAATTTTACTTGCAAGCAGTAACTAAAATGAAATTTTTGTGTCACAATGAAGTTTATGATAAAACCTAATAACCTTTAAGTATCGTGATAACCATTTACAATATTTCAATAATATACCATGTGTCCGAGCTAAAAGTATAAAAATATTATAACTTATTTTTGCAGAATTACACATGTTCCAGTACAGTGTTACGAGATGTGCTTAACTTGATATGCTGAAGTTTTTGAAAGTTCTATAAATTCTAATGTATTTCTTGCTTCAACAGAAAGGCACATTATCTTACAAAGAAAATATTGCCACATTTTGGAAAATGACATTTCCTGAAATTTATATTGGAAGAAGGGGCCGATTGCCTGTCAATGAAGATCTCCTGATTTAATTCCATTAGTTCGACACTCTTAAACATTCAGTAATTCCGTTACGCATACACTAAAAAATTGAAACTTTGAATTCATGAATATATCATTTACGCAATTCGTATAATGATTCCTGATAAGTTAAAAAAATTGGAGGGATCATGGTCACTATTTAGACGTTTGTCGCGAACAAAAGGTGCACACATTGAAATCTCTGGTATTAAAAGATAAGATGTTCCTACTATTTTTTTTTAAATTCTAATGGATAAGTAATTAGCGAAATTTTGCATCAAAGATCAATATTTTGCTATCATTCGGGAATTTTAGGAGAGAAAACCAAACTTATTATTTTAAAAAGGAATGAAGTAACTTTTATCTGAATGAGAATTTCCATTATTAAATATTCAAAACCTGTAAAGCATTTCAGGTTAAATGTATTGTAATTGCTTTTTTCTTAATATTTTATTTTTGATTTTTCTGAAGAGTATAAGGTTTTAAAAAATAAATTTAACTTTTTATGAAACTTGCATTTATTTCTCACACTTAAATGTATACTATTTAAATTAAACTAAAGGATAATTGAGCGAAAACAATGGAAGAATAATAATAAATGTAATTGAAACACAGAAGAAATAAACATGATTTATATTTGCTTACCCCTAAATAGCCATCAGCTATCACCATGGAGATAGTAGAAAGAAGAATAGCAATCTGAATAAAATATATATGTTTTTACTACAAATGATAAAATACTGAAATAAAAGAATTTTTGATAATAAATGCTCTCGATAATGAATAATGGCATATATTTCATAATTTAAAAAATTTTATTTCTCTTAAATTTTTATTAATATATTTATTATTTTATCTCAAAATTATTTTACAACAATATAAAAATTAATAGGTTTATTAAAATTTGTTTTATTTCATTTTGTTCCAAAAATAAATTAAAGCAAATTTTAATTTTAATATAAAAATAATCTAACTGAATAGAAATGTTTTTAAAGATCTATAAAAAATACCATGATTGCAAAATATAGAAAAATTATTTATTTTATTTTTATTTTACGAATAAATATTTTTTTTATTGCTGAAGGCTTGTAAAAAAGAGAACATTACAGAAATGTTACAAAATAAACGAAAAAAATTTGAAACTTCAAGCTGCCAACAGTTATGAATAATCAAACAAAGCCAAAATATCAAATATTTTCCTCATTTTAATAATGATTAAATGATTCAAGTCAATGACTTCTTCAAAATGAAATATTTTTCATTTTTATAAATTATTTTATTATTTGCAGTTTCTGAACGAAATTCGTTATTTGTTCAATAATTAGGGGTAATGTTTTCATTCATAGCTGAAATCATGATTGAAAATCGAATATTTCCATTTAGTTAACAACATCTAACTTATATCTAATAGTTATTAACGAACTAGTTTGATTCTATTGGTTTATTGAGGTAGCATGATTGTAGCGTTTCGCTTCTGGGCCCAAAAAGTTCCAAGCTTGTGGCCCGTTTCCGCCTAAAAACAGCCGTGTAAGTGGTTCTAGTTAAATGCGCTGGGCAATGTGCTAGCTATCCAGCTGAAGTAATGCGGAAAGGTGGAGAACTGGGTAAAAACTAAAGAATCATTCTCGGTGTCCTCGGTGTCCACGGTTCAAAATCATGAAGAAAAATCCCAAAATAGCTCCTTCAAAACAGGGTATCAATATAATTAAAATAATTTCTCACACTACTATCTCGAAATGGGACTTCTAGAAAGTATATCCTAGAACTTATGTCCTTTATAGTTATGTCCAAGCGCCTCCAGTACTTTAATTGAGTTATGTGTTTGTACAAAGCATTTATTCACTGACAAATTTCTTAAGAATAATAAGACACATTCAATTCTATTCAGGATTATAATAAAATGTTCAATTATATGTTTCTTAAATATGTGCAGTATTATAAAATCGATGTAAATTATCTCCAGCCGTAAAAGTAAGTTAACCATTTGATTATAAGTAATGAAATTTCAGTATATTTTTTAAAATAAATATTTTGAATTAGGAAAAGCAGGAAAGTTTTTCTGCCTTCTTTTCTAAATCAAATTCCCATTTCATAATTCTGTAACATATATTATTATAAATTCCTTATTGATTATCTCTGCCAATAAAAAAGCCATTTAACCTTTAGCTTATGATAGCTAAAAACATTTCAAAATATTTTCTAAAAGTGAGAATTTTGAAGAGGACAAACCAGGAAAGTTTCGACTCTCCTAGAAACATAAGTCGAGGATAAGGTCAATATTTCCGTTTTGTAAACCGTTGTGTTATCTTTTTCTAGGCGAAGGCAACAAAATTATCGAAGCAATTATAACAATAAGAGACATATTAAGCCAGTGAGTTGAGACAGAGATACCAAATTATTTAGAGATACCAAATTATTTAGAATTTGTGGCATAATGTCTACAAGAAAAATATCACACCATATGCAGTGGAGAAATTTTAACTCCTCAGCATTTGTAAATGATTTATGTATAGATAAGTTAAGATCAACTACCCCCCCAAATATCTTAAAATTTATGTTTCAGATTTTTCCAATCTCTTATCGTCTTATCTTCAGACTTTAAAATAATTCGATAGCTTACCTTACAAATCATTTTGCTTTGGCTTCAGGTAAAACTGATGCTTGTCCTGGGCTGACGTTACTCTGATGTCGAATGTGGAATTGTCCCCATATTTATATAAATCTCCTCTGGATTTTTTGAAATTCCAAACACTTGTTCTGCGACTTATTTTTTTTTAAATCTTGAATGTAACGAAATAAAGATTCTACAGTTTCGATATATGACGAAATAACAAATTCTTCGATTTCCCACAAAATAGTTGAATGAAAAAAAATGTCTATTGTATCAAAAAATTTTGGACTAAATTCTTTAAGTAGTTTTCTTTCGGTGAAAGTTAAAATCGATTAATATATTTCTCATAGTTAGGAGATAGAAAGAAAAGCAGGAAAATGTGTCTGAAAAAAGTTCTAGGTCAAATTAAAACTTGGGTGTAACCAAGAAATCGACAATCTATGTCATTGAAAATGAAAAAAGTAGAACCAACTGAGCGTGAAGGATGGGTGTCTACTGGATTTGATTTTGAGCCTTCGACGCTGATTTTAGTTACAAAAGAGATATTATCATTTTCTAAACACTGAAAAGAAAATAAATATCTAAGTTCCATTGTTTTATTTCCCATACATACAAAATTATTTTGTTACACTTTATAGATAAAATAAATTATTCTGAATCTATCTTATTACAAAATTATCAAATGCTAATTATTTTTTGGTGTAACCAGCATAAAAAGTTTTTAGTAATTTTTATATCATGCTTTATTTTAATTATTCCAGAGCAAATGTTGAATGATTTTTGTTAGAAAATTCAAATAAGGAATGTATTCAATCCAGGAAAATAATTAGATACCAATGATGTAGAAAAAGAAATCTTGGAAGTTAAAAACAACAAAAATAAATTAATACAAGTAAATAATGCCGATTAATTAAATACCGATTTGTTTGTAAAAAAAAATAATTGATAAATATCCTTAATCCTTTACTTGATTTTTTTTATTTCTTTTGAATATGGAAATTGACGTTGCAAACTTATATTTTTCTCAGTTTTATCTGTGAAATTGCGAATGGAAAGGTAAAAGGCAACGAATTTGTAAAACAAAGAGAGTATAGGTATAAATCGTTATGCATAAAAATGAACGTTGTATTAAATATTGCTGAACAATAAAAATAAAGAGAATTCGGATAATACAATTCATTTTATTAAGCATTAAAAATGTGTGTGCTTTTTCAGATTACGCATCTCAATTTATTAAACCTTAGAAAGCAGCAATGAAACCGTAGTATACTTTATTGAAAAACTCACTGTTTTATAAGGAAAGTATATTAAACCACGTATTAGGATGAAAAGTGTTCGAATGTTTAAAATTAGTTATATCTCCCTTAGTAAATACAATGATGAGGCTACCGATCTCTCGAAAAAACGCCAATTATGGATCGTAACTTTGTGTTAGAGACAGGCTTATTAGCTATTCGTAATACAGTATAAATTTATATATATTGAGTCGGCTACCGAATCGAGAGCAAGCTACTCTTTATGGATAAAATGGTTGTATCTTGGAAAAAGGAAAAAAAATTAATAGAAAATTATCAACTGAATTCAGCACAATGCCTTTAAATAGTGCTTTTGAGTGCAGATAATAACTCCATATGTATCATTAGAATAGGAGAATTTCTAAATGTGTGTATCTATTAACTTCTTTTGTACTATTAAACAAACAAAAAATAAATAAGTCATTATAAAATTAACCAGCATAAGTGGTCTTCCCAAAACTTTCTTGCATACTCTCTAATAAAAGCTTTATTCCTTCCCTTCACATAAAACTGCTGTTCTCTGCAAAGCCACAAATGCCTTGTATGGCATAAAGAAATATTAATCTTTGAATTGTACCGTTAAAATTTAGCAATTTCATTGAATCTAGAGTGTGATTCTTCGGCGATTAATCCCTGTCATAAGATTAATACATAAGTATCACATATCGAATTTTTATTTTGGACAACCTTCTTTCGACTGATTGAAACCACAATTTGACATGGAACTACAATAGTTGTCACATGATTACACACCAAATTTCATTTCATTAAATCATTTCATTCTTGAGTTATCGTATTCACATGCTAGTGAAATAATTATTAAAATGTTAGTATTCTCATATATATTAGTATTATATATATATGCAAGAGAATACTATATATTCTCTTATATATATAATATTTATTATGATAATCTGCATAAACAAAATGAAACCTACACATTTTTATAAAATTCCATGAGTTGACCGTCGCCGAATACGGAAAAAAGAAATGCTAAAATTACAGTAAATTACAAAAAGCAGTGCTACACAATACTGCTGTCCACCCATATGTATGAATATGATAACTTAGAAGCATAGCATACTGGATAGATGAAAATTTTCACTTAATGCTTACATAAAAAATATAGATTTAATTTACAACTAAAAAAATCATTTTAACTGATATTCTTATGTGAAAGTATGTGTAAGAAAGCTGCAGTTGCTCATATTACTTGTTTTTATGCTGTCAACAAAATTATAAATTTTTCCAAACAGCAGATTTTTTTTTAAATTTCTTGAACTTTTTTAAGTAGCATTTAGCAATGTTACATATTGTGCTCATTAAAGACTTATTAAATATTAATAACTAATATTTGCTTATATAAATCTGAAGACAGACTTTGAAAATTTTTTATTTTATTAAGTTTTAAAGAAATAATTATATTTTTTCATAAACGCATCAATATATGATGGTAGCAAGAAATGAACTTAATAATTAAAATGGAGAATTAAAATTGATTTTATTTAAGCAATTATTAAAAATGAGTTATTTATTTAGACATTTTAAAAAATCAATTAAAAATAATTTTGATTTTAAATAAAATCTTGTTACAGTTTTCTTTTCCTTTTTTTTTTCTTTTAATTCTAAAAGATACAAAATATTCGGTGTATTAGTGTTGAAATGATTGAAGAACAAAATTTTGAGTCTGATTACTGTAGTTATTGATACTTTGCTGTAGTTATTATTAATCACTTTGATAATGAAATAATTCATATTAAATGCTAAAGAATGATCAACTTAGACATTTAAAATTAAAGTATAAATTAATTTTGATTTTATGTAATCTAATTTTTATAAGAATTACTTGTTTAATTTTTTTTTTTAATTCTGAAAATGATGCACATTTTTTAATGGATTAGTGCCAAAATGAATTCAACATAAAAACCAGACTTCTTTTATTATTTCGCTTAAAGGAAGTAAGTATTTATATAAAATTGCAAAGAAGATCTAAAGTTAAAAACTTAAATTTTAAAGATTCTTTTAAAACATAATCCTATAGATTCAATTCTGTTTTACTTAAAATTCTGAACAAAAAAAAATAGCTTTAAGCTAAAAAAAAAACAAAAAAACTTGAGAATAGTTCAATTTAAAAATGACTTTCTGGTTTTCTATCTAAGTCTTGTCCTTTCTTTATTAAAGATTTTTATTTAAATACATTTAATATTATTAGATGGATTTTAGGAATGCTTCTTAAAAAAGCTTCTTTTTAGAGATAAAATCTTCTTTTTCTATGCAAAACAATTATTCAGACAAAACAATTTTAAGAAGTTCTTTATAATAAAGGATTTAAAGTTTTAACTAGGAGCAGTTTACATATGATTTAGTTACATTAGTCTTCACGTTTTGAAGAAACTGTAGGGTTATTTTGGAATAGACTTCATAATCTTGAACCGCAATCAAAGGATGACAACGACACCTGAAGTGGCACACCCACTCTAAATTTCTCTCGCCTTCTCTAAATTTCTACACCACACCAGAGGTACGGCAATTGGCTCCGACGGATTCAACGTGCACCAGAACTGCTTGTGCGACAGTTTTTCCGTGGAATCGTACCTCGAACCTCCGAATCCCGAAAACGGGACCTTACCAAACAGGCCAACGCAATCTCAGAAGCACTCTCCATTGAATTAGTATACTCTCTAACTCGTATACTCCTAACTTAGTATACTCCTTTACTCGCAAGACCGTTCTAAAGTTCGAGTAAAACCAGAACCACCACAGCCACAATATTTTTAACTGCCTCGGAACGGGAAATCAGGATAGTACCGAAAAGCGGCAACACAAAGGAATGTTTTCTCTCATTCTTCCTACTTTCCACTATAGCGACGCGATATCACGTTTGAAAATGGTTGAAACAAAAATTCGGTACAAATGGGTAATTTTCTTTACTAGACCACAAGCCAAACTTATTATAATTAAATTATTACATTTCTAAGTTATCGTCGCTTACATATATATATGTGTGTGTTAATTAATCCCTTTGTAAAAATAATGCACCATCAGTACTACATATCAAATGAAAGTGATATTTTCGTTGCCCACATATATATATATATATATATATATATATATATATATAT
>JAPMOR010052697.1:0-48705 GCA_026543865.1 Argiope aurantia | reverse complement strand
TGATTATCAACTCGTTGACAAATGGGATTGAAAATTTGTTACAAAACAATAATTCTGATAATAAAGCTCAGTACCAAATATTATCCATTTAACTCTCATCGTTATTTTTATCATCACTTTCAAATACTTGCAGAAGTCCAATTTCTGTAAAGCGAGAACAGAATAAATTCATTTATTTGCTCTACTTTCTTTATAGATGTCGAAATAATTGATAATTGTATTAAGTTTCAAGAAAGCCAATATTACTACATAATACAGTTTATTTCGATGTAATTCATAACTTACAAATAATTAATAAGATGATGTTTTAAATCTTTTACCTAGCAAAGAAAACAAAACTTGCTAAAAATCTCATAAGATTTCAGTTATTGAAATCACACGCAAATTTTCAGTTCAAACAAAAGTAAGAGCTAATAGTGAAAAGAAATTTTATAAATCAAATAGCCAAAATTTTATATATTAGTATAAAGGTGCAGAATATACCAAGTTCAGTTAATAATTATTAATTGCTTAAATGTAAAACAAAATTAAGAAAATGATATTTATTTATTTTTTTAATTTGAACCTTATATTGCAAAAATAAGTTTCATGCTTTCTTTCAATTACATAGGTGTATATAAGATGGTCATTTATGTCATTTCAGTTATATTGTTAAATATAATTTTCTTAATAAAGTTACTTCAAGAGAAATGACACTACGACAATTTTAATGCATTAGTATATGGCATTAAATTATCAATTTTTCAAAAATTAATTCATTCTAAAAAAATCTGAGTTCGGATATTTATATTATTTTTTAGGAATTAGATTTTACACTTCAGTCTTAGCAGAAAAAGGATATTATAAAACTATCATATTTTTTATAAATTTTCATAATGCAGAAGACTTTTAAGAATAAATAATATATTGTTATGCACGATAAATTTGTTTTATGTCTTATTCCATAACTTTAAATATTACTCGATAATTTTGCTAGTTAAAAAAATAAGTAAGAAAATGTTTGAATAATTAAATTATAGACATCGCCTTTATTATAGACATTTCCGTTGTTTTTCATTGAAAAATGCAAAAATAATACTGTCCTGATTTTTATCCGTCAGTCAAAAATATCTGTTTTATTTTATTCATTAATACACGAAAAAAACTAAACAAATTCCTAGACAGTTTCCTATGAATAAAATTTTCATGTAGTAATAATTGAAACGGTATTCGACTGAGGAGAAATCACTGATTTATAAAGATCAATGATTTTAGTTATAGTTCTTATAGCAAAAAGTCTTCAACAATAAAACTGTCTGTTAAGTATTTGTTTTTATTCCTCATACAATCATATATTGAAGTGCTTTCAAGCAGAACTTATACTTAAAACTTAGCTCATAATAAGCCAGAATTATATTTTTCATTTTTTTAAATTTTAGTCTGATTTCTTTATTCCGAAATCTATAGTATTTAAAAAAAGAGCATACTATTTAAATGACTAAGAATAGAACATTTGTTGAATTTTTTGTCGTGTCAGTCAGATGTTAGAGATATAAAATGTTTTAATATCTTTTAAAGGTCAAATGAAAGTGATTATTATTATCCTCTAAATATTTGCCCCCTTCAATTTACATATTTACGAAAAAAATCTGTAAATAGATGATGATAAGTACTCCATTTATATATTTCCAGATAAATATTCCTTTTACATATTTACATAATAGATACGACTTATTCTTTTTTCCTGATAAATACTCCTTTT
Organism: Argiope aurantia; assembly: GCA_026543865.1. Lineage (NCBI taxonomy): Eukaryota > Metazoa > Arthropoda > Arachnida > Araneae > Araneidae > Argiope > Argiope aurantia. The sequence continues at coordinate 46,964 of JAPMOR010052697.1, read as the reverse complement.
AAATATTTACTAAAAAATCTGCTAGTTCTCCAAGCATCCATTCATGTATGATCTATTATAATGATGGGGGGGGGGGGGGTGCTGTTGTAATTTCAAATTTAATAAATGACTTCTGAAAAATGCTTTATTTTGTGTAGTTTCCGAAGAAAATAGATATACCACAAGGCAGATCATATCAAAGAATCTCATTTATTTACATGCATCATCTTTCATACACACTAGAACAAGTCGGGACAAAACAAGAACACTGAGTATATAACATTTTATACACTATAATAAACCCTTCTCAACTCTACAAGCGATGCGAAAGCTTAGCGTTGATAAATAGTGTGCAGAAGTGCAGTATCTTCGGAGGGCTTCTGATCATCGGAGCGTTCCGAAGATAGCCGGTGTATTTGTCCATTCCATTGCCCGTTCCAAGCGCATTTATCAGGTCCAGAGGCGAGCGAGCTGGGAAAAAAATAGAAGAGATATAAGATTACTGACTTTTCAGTGATGTAATTGGAATTAGGAAAAATTATTACAAAATGATTCAAGGAAAATGTTGCAGAATTGTAAATTATTTCATAAACTAGATCTTAGTTTGGGATTAAAATCTCTTGACAGTTTGCGTTGATTTTATAGAAGCATATGTAGTTTAGCGATTCATAAATGTTGCTGAAGCAGCGAAAATCCAGAGTGATGTTGTTATATAAACTAATTTACTACAAATGATAAAGGCTGTATGCTATACCACTAAAGGTTTAAAGAAAAATATTATTAGTCAGAAAAAAAAGGGGACCTCGAAACAAGATGTTTTGTTAAGTGTAATTATACTTGCATCAATGGATAACCAACAAAATGCTACTGTTGATGAAAATAAATATTAATATATTAACTTCTACCTTTTTAAAAGGAGTATCTTGACGAGATTTTCTTGAGTAGGTAGTTAAGTTGAAATGGCCCGTGTTTGCCTATGGAATCTCATCTCAATAGTTTTCCATTGTTTAAAACCGTTTGAAGAGCTGATTTATGGTGGTTTAAAAAGGCGTTATAGCTGAGAAAAAAAGTAGCCTTAAGATAAGAAGCTTTTATCATTATGCTTGCATTAGTGTCTGACCGAACAAATGTTATTGCTCAAAAAAATGAAAAGCAATATTTTAAGTTCCATCACTCCTGAAGGACTATCTTGACGGGATTTCTGTGAGCAGATAATTAAGTCAAAAAGCCCCGCATTTGCTTATGAAATCTCACCTCTATGGATTTCTTTTTTGTAAACACACTTGAAGAACTGGTTTGTGATTCAAATTAACTACAATCAATGCACAATGGACTACAACAACGAAAGTAATCATTAAGGAAGCGTGCTTACAAATTTCAAATAATACTTTTAGCAATATTCACAATTCCATCGATCATTTAAAAATGTTTGTACAATGACATTGGATAATTCAAAATGCTTCGATAGCTAACAAGACTCTATATTTTTATTAGTTATGAAATTCTGATAGTTTAATGATTTTCATAATGCATTACTCATAATGCATATAAATTTTAAGGACGCTTCGTAATGTATTGTCAGCTAGCTCGATGACAGAAGCATCATCATGTTTCAGATCTAACTTCTATACTTACAATAACTTAATTTGCAGAAGCTCAATAGTAGGCGTATTTGGGAACCCTGTATGGGATATGGTAAGATGGGGCGTAGTGAGGTCCAGCATGGTGTACAGGAGCGTAATGAGATGGGGCAGAATATGCAGGAGCGTGAACATGAACTGGAGCAGCAGAGTGGACACCGACAGCAGCTGGGTTCTGGTTGGCGGTTCCGGGTTCATTAGTCTTGACCTGTGCCCTGAATCCATGGTGGTCAGCAACATAGTCAACTTGTCGGTGGATACCGTGAGCATCAACGTATCCATAGCTTCCCTTCACGGCTCCTTTGCCATCTCCAGTTTCTTTTCGGAATTGTTTGTTGCCATAATCATCTTTTACGTCATAGCCATAATCGTAAGGTTGAGGTGCATGCTGAAACAATTGGAATTTTTCTGTTGAATATTGTGCGCTAAAAATATGAGTTCATTACAGTAAAATCGATTTTTTTTTCAGCAAACTTATGTTGTTTCAAAGTAATCGCGTCAGTTTATGGGAACTCATTAATATCTTTTTTGTACAAAATTCTGAAAGAATAATTTAGGAATTAGAGAAAGTGTTCAATATTTTCTTCACCCAGAAATCATTTAAACTATAGGTTCATTTTTTTTAATGTGAACTCTATTTTACATAGCTTCATATCACACAATATGATTTTTTAAATCTACTAAATTTATCATCAAGCAATTAACTGAAAATATTCATAGTATTTTTAATTATGATTTGATTTCATTTATTTGAAATTTACTTCAATAATATGAACTAATAAATTTTGTCATCACCTTGAAGTATATTATTTTTCATTGATAGAATTTCGGAGATATTTCGGCTAAACGTATTTTTAATCCAATCAATTACATTTTCTTAATTCATTTTATTTTATTTTTTGAAATTTTATTACTTTTAAGATGTATTTTTAAATTTATACTTTTTATTTAGTATATTTAAAATAAAGTGCTTACTGCATTTTTAAGTTGATGATGATGTTTGTTTTAAAATTCTACTTTATACTAAAACAAAAATTCAAAGAATTTTGGTAAAAACTAATTTAATTTTAAAATACTTTTTAACTCATTGATCTATCAAATTATTATTAGGGTATATATAATAACTTGACTATAAATAACTTGATATAATAACTTGACTATAAATTAATAAATATAATATATAATTAATAATTAAAATCTTTTCAGCTAATTTTGTGATTTTTAAATATCTTTTTCAAATTGGAGTACAAATTTCAACGTTTCATTACAAGCCAGTCATCTTCGATTTTATCAGAAATATGCTTTTAATTATTAATACAATTGATATATCATGCATTTATTTATATTGTATGTCTAATAATTGCGGCTAATAAAATATATTCATTTTTTAGAGTATTATTAGTAAATTGCAATAGAATGCTTATCTTTTATTTATTTATTTCATTAAAAAGTAATACCATCTCATTAAAATCAAGGTTCCTTTTTTTTGCGTAAAGTACCTTAGGCTAAACTAGCTAATAAATATTTTTATTTATTTATTTTCTAAAAAAAATTCCTCAGCTCTCATAAACTTTTGTTTTTGACTTGATATCATTCCCACTTAGATCAAATTTAGGTATTTTAAATATAAATAAGGTTTTTTGCTTACAAAAACGACGATTCTGTTTAACATGTAAATAATAAACAAATCGCTGCTATTTCAAAATGTAAGCGAATGCATAACTTTAAAGCGCTAAGGCCTCTTCGCAAACTAATTTATTTTTTCCCTTTTCACTTTGAGGAAGATCTGCTATGTTAAGGGTTCAATAAAAAAAAAAGGAGTTTATATAATAGGAACCACTTTCACTTACATAATCGTGAGGGCCTTCATAACCATGACCGTATCCATGAGCAGGATAATGATGTCCGTATTGGGCTGAAACTACGGCAGATACAGCAATAAGCAAGGCAACCTGAGGGAAAAAATGTTTTAATGTATTTAAATATTAGTATTAAAAAGTTGTTTTATTTTATCTCATATGCCATAAAACAGGAAGTCTATAAGGAAAGCGCTAAGACAAAAAAAAAAAGTATGTGAACTGCTAAAGTTGAATTTTAAAAAAATTCTTTGTCAAACTTTCGATCATTAAATGTATAAATGACTATAATTTATTGACTTAACATTTTTTCTTATCACATAAAACCTTTCCGGATTTATTTTTCTAAAATTAAATTTTAAGTTCCGTTCAAAAATTCTTTTTATTACTTCCGGTGTATTTATGAGATTCAATATATTTTATCAAATATTTATATTTTTTTTTAATTGGCAATGTTTTTTATATTATACCTGAATGCAAAGTATCAAAATATTTTCCTTAAGAGCATTGCTTAATATATATATATATATATATATATATATATATATATATATATCATATATGACGAATTTGTTAAGATAAAACAAGTCAAATAACAAGATTTTGTAGATTTCTAAGGATTTCATATCTAAATTAATTTCTAAAATTAAATCCTTAAGTTTAAATGGTCAAATTAGCTGCTTTTCAAAAGAATTCAGACATTTTTTTAGGGAATTCGTCATTTTTTAAAAATTGTCTTTCGATGTGGCAATCTATAAAATAAATATTTTCAATCAGTTTTCATTTTTTTTTTAATTTTATGAAACAAATTGTGATGCAATGTATTCCGCTACCAGAACAAAAAAACAATGTCTCCATTATGCAAATATAATGGAAGCAGAACAGAACAGAATTAAAATAGAGAGAGTTTTACATATCAGATTTTCAAAAATATGTAAAGAAGGTTAGTAAGAAATATTCGAAATGTAAAAACTTTTTTCTTCTAGAAAAAATGAAAATACAGCTGAAATTACTTTTAAATGTAACACTAATAATTATGTTAATTTTTATAAAACTTCAGGAAAAAGAGCACTGTAAAATATTTATTTTTTACCGTTATAATAGTAAGGAATTTATTTTGAGAATACATTTTCAATTACTATAACAACAAAGGAAGTCAGTTATATTGGTTGCGTTCAATTAGAAACTACAAAATGCCTCTTTAGGACTTGATTTCTTAAATTAAAAATACATCATAGTTCGATGCTTGAATTTGATTTAATTAAAACTACTTCATCAGGTAAATCCATTTTGATAATTTCAAAATGGTGAATTATAATGTCTGCTCTCTTAATAATTACTAAGTCTGAAGTAAAACGGACTTGTAAGTAAAACATTTTTAAATATGCTTAAATGAATTCTAAAATAAAATAAAACAGGGAAATCTCACTTTCAAATCACATTTTTCATTTTTCTCATAAGTACAAGAAATTAAATCATGAATTGGATATTTTATTGTAAAGCATTTGAACTGAATATTTCATTATTAATTACTTCTATATCCACAATTTTTTAATCTTTGGATAAAATATTTTGGACCGAGTTACAATTCTAATAATGAATAGAAAATTCAGTAATGGCGAAAAAAAATTATTTCTTCCTCTGGAAAAAATGCGCTCTGGAATCCTAAAGAAAATAAATTTGGGCTGTTCATTTTTTTTTTATTTTGTTCAAAATCTGAAATTTTCTTTAATCAACAGAACAAAGCAGCAATAATAAAATCACCAATTTTATAAAATTAGTTATTAAATGAATTTCAGTGGAAAGAGAGATTAAAATTCTTGATATTTCCCGAAATTTTAAAATTTTTCCATATTACTTTCTTTTATTTTTACAAAAAGTTTGCTAAAATTTGCCTTGTTTAAAGCCCAAAATCATTTTTACCGATTATAAACATTTTCTACAAAACTACTTCCATACTAATATAAGACACACTGAAATACTTGCGATAGAGTAAGTCTGCAATATTCTTTACAGACAACTTACCTTGAAGATCATTTTTCCGAACTTTTATTAAACTCCACAGGACACAGGTGAGCTGCTGCTATTCGAGTAAATCCCTCTTTGTGTATATCCCCCATTCCGAACCTACGGTCAGTATTTATACCTCTTGGAATGGCAACACAGCGGATAGGAAACGATATGTTCTCAGATGGGAATTCTAGGTCAAGCTGATTTCAAACCGAGATTAACACGCTCATTGTTGAGGGAACAAATGTCCATACAAAAGGCCGAGGGAGAAATCCCATTGTCTACTTAAATGAGCACTGGTCAAACACGGCGGCCAAATAGGACTACATTGTAAAAAAAAAAGTGAGAGAAGGAGAAAGTGCAATGCATCAGTTTCTAGTGTCTTATGATACGCCACGCCTTTGAAGTTACATACCTCAATGTTACGAAATTTAACATTTTTTTTTCTGATTTGAAAACTCTAACGAAGGTTGAAATGTAATATCGGGTCACATTTTGTATAAAAGATATTAGTTTTAGATACAATAGCTCTGTGTTTCTAAAAATTTAGGTTAATCGTGCATTTTTTTTTTCTTCTACTCATGATATTTTGTAAATATGTTGCTTTAATTTAACGAGATTTCATCTCATCAATTTCTGTCTGCACGTAATAAAATAAGTGATTAATTTTGGATCGCATTATGAAAAGGTATTGCTTATGGCTAATGGATATCTTGAAAGCATTGTGAAATTTTGGTTGCAGAGTAAATGTTTTGCCAGTGTCTGAATGGTATTTCAAAGATTGGGTTGCGCTCTATAATATGACGATTGGTTTGAAATGAACTTTTTTTCAGAAAGATCACAAGTATTATGAATTTAAAGTATTTTGCACAATAAGGAATCAAGTATTGTGCTCAAAGACTGTAGACAAAAGATGGAATATATATAAGTTTTTCAAATTATTATATAAAATAAACCACACAAATAAATACTTGAAAACTACATATAGAATATAATGAAATCGTCCACAAAGTGAGTTAAAAATGATAAATTGCATAAAACATTAAAATATGTTATTATTTTATATAAAATCATTTTTATAGTACTATTATAATATATGCATGAAATCTTCTTAAATCGAAGGAGTAACTTGTACATTCCAGTATTTTCAATAACACGATTCAGCGGCAAGTAATAATTAAAAAAATGTTATGTCATAAAATACTATTTATCAACAAAAACTGCATAATAAATTATTATAAATTAGGTTTGGTACTATATATATTTTTAAATATTTTAACAATAGATCCATATTTTATTAAAAATATAACTCTTTCAAATAAATGCATAATTGTATTCACGGAAAATTATTTTCTCTTTTCATTCAAGTAATAATATCATTATAAAAACAACTATCAATTATAAATGATGTTTGGCATTGAGTATTATTTTACATTATTCGTGGATTTGCATTCTTTTCTTTTCTTTTTCTTTTAAACTTCATAAAATAAGGATGTATTCGTTTGTCGTCACTATAATATTGAAACTTTTGTCCAAGAAATTAACAGAAATTTTTAAAAAAATGCAATTTCATCAGAAGAATTTATTATTTTCATGTGAATAAAGCACCTATAAATTACAATCATATCTTTTGTTTAGATGCACAATGAAATAAACTACAAAAATAAATAAAATATTATAAATAATTTATACTCAAGAATTTTAAATGCAAATAATGCATTTAAAATTTACTGTATTGAAAAAAACTATTTAAATAAAATCTTCCGCAAAAAAAAGAAAAATAATAATGTTGCATATAAAAATTTGAGTCATAAGTGATTATATCCCTAATCATTCCTTCCAATATCAAGCAGGGTAGAAGCGATCACAGTATCTGAGCATTCTAAAAAATATTTCCACCTGTCATATCGATATCTTTTTGGAGTATGAAATATATAATTATTTTCAATTATTATTAATAAATTTTCTTCAAAACCGTGGTTTACCCTCATGAATAAAGCATGCGATTACAATTTATTTGTAAAATTCAGGCGAAGCATGAACAAAATACATTACTGTATCAAGTTCTGCCCTTTATTTTTTTTCATAACACAAGCTTTTTTTTATTTAATAAAAAAAACAGAAGCTTCAATATGACCTCTACATTAAATGGTATATTCAAAAATAGCCAACACTTTCAACACATTGAGCGCTATTTATAAAAACAAAAAGATCCTATTCTTATAACTTCAGTACCTAATCTTATCAGTAACTGATTGAATGCATCGTAACTTGTCAATCAGTTTTACTGTTTCACTTCATGAAGCTTCACTTCCTCAACCCTTCATTTAGGCGACAAAAAAAAAATGCTCCAAGTGGTTTAACTCTTCATTATAGCGGATTAACCCCGCACACCTTTTGGCTGCGTTTGTTTCTAAGTTGTTATAAAATCTCTATAATAAGAGTTCTTGTCTTCCTAAAAGTCATTCAATTATTTTTTCAAAGAAACTTGTACTTGAATCATGTTATTTTGATTATTTTATTCTTTATTTTCTTCTAAAAGGTATATAAATAAAATACAACAACTCGTTTTTGTTTGAGATTTCTTTTAATTATAAAGTTTTCCCTTGCAATTTTTTTTCATCTTTTCTTTTAAGAATTAGAGTTTAAAATTAAATTTTTTTTTTCAGAATTATTCAGAACAAAATATTAGTCTTGTAACAAAGTTTATTTTTCTTTTGTTTTATTAAAATTTTTATTTTCATAAAGTTTTTCTAATGGTTACGAATTTTAAAATTCTTTCGCAATACTAAACAATTTATTAAATTTTTTTAAACAAAATTTTGCAATTTGTAGTTTTATTCTTCTAAATTATAAAATTTTTTTTCTCCATTAACTGAAATTGGCATTTTTCTGTAAATTTAGAGTTTCTTTTATTAATAATTATTAAGGATAAAAATTTAATTAATAATTGAAAATAATTTGTTAATAATAATTGAAATAGTTTATAATAATTGAAAATAATAATTTGTTAATAATTTTACGATTCGTTTCAGTTGTTTATCTTCTCTTAGAATTTTCTATTTTAGTTATATTACTGTCCATTTCGAAGTAATAACGTTGTAATTTCGAACTGTGTTGCATAAAAATACAATATATAGACTGGCAACCTTCTACAAACTGACGGGAAAATATTTACCTTTGATGTCTGATTTAATGTAAGACTCATTATAAACCGATTTTTTTAAAATCAATTTTTAAAAATGCGATTGAAATCATGATATCATCACCAAGACATAAGGATGATAATGCATTTGAAATTTCAAATAAATTATGGAAATTCAAATAGATTTAATTAAAATATGAAAGTAAGCAGCAGAAATTAACCATTTTATAAAAAAAGAAAATAAATATAAAATATCCAATTTATGTCGATTCATTAAAGATTGTTCCTGTTTAAAATAGCAAATAAAAATAATTCCTGTTGCTGATTCTATATAATTATAATTATTATTATTCTTTATAAAAGTAATTTGTGTTGCTAAAATGTGCATATAAAAATTCTTTTGGCTAGAACATTTCGAAATTATACGCTATTTATGCTGACATAAAACCTATTTTTCAGGTTAAATTTCAGAGAAATTATTACGATAATGATAGGATTAAGATAAAAGTAAGATAATTATTATGTTATTTATTAATTAACATTTTTCTGTGAAGTGAATTTGTAACTCTGCATAAACTTCTACAAAAAATAATACTGTGGATACAAGAAAATCATTGAGAGAGTAAAATGAAAAAAAATATTAAGATTTTAAAAAATGATTGTAGTTTTCGTATGAATAGAATGCCAGTGAGTGTTTGCCAGAAAAAAATGCTGAACTGGCAGTTCTGTTAGTTTAGCAACGATTTTAAATAATACTAAATAGTTTAACTTCAATTCTAAAAACATTAGATCATAAAACTCAAAATATAAATACATTTTATAGTTATTTTTCATAATATTATTGCATATTAATTACACATTAAGATCTAAAACATGGAGTGTTTAAATTCTTCTGAATTTTCGTAAACAAAGCATATCTGTTGAACAGTGAATGTTTCGGTAAAAAAAAATTCAATTAAATGAATTCTTGCTACTATCTACACACTAATTAACATTCTTAAAAAATCCTTCATTTTTTTCTCCTTACAAGCTAAAAAACGAAAGTATTGTTCTAAAATGCAATTTAATTACAATGGTTGAAAAAAAGAGATCAAGCTAATTGAACTCCGTATAATTAGTCATCGTGGAGAAGTAAACTGTAGGTCAATTAAAAACTACTTTTTATTCCATAAGTTATTAGAGCATCAACTATAAATTAGGGAAATTATTTTAATTACTTATACAGTCGTCGAGGGAAAATATTTTCAAAATTTTTACCAAGTGATTTATGAAAATTTTATAGTTACTGTTCGTTTCACTATTCTGAGACGATCACTTTTCGACGATTCTATTTCATTAAGGGGAGAGGCCTGGAAGGATGAGGGCATTTCCGGAATTCTTCGTCATTCTTTGACCTTGATTTTTACCATTTTAGAAACTAATTTGTTCAATTATTTTTTCACGTATATGTGAATATCATGTCGTTTCTGACCGTATTATTTTAATTCAGTTCACGAGTTATCCGAGTTTATTTTATTGTTAAATGTAAACATCTCTTCCTTTCATCTTTCCTGTCACCCCTGTTAGGTGGGTTTGACGAATTAAATCCATGCTAACGCATGCGCAAAAGCGCGGAGGGTATTAGAATCTGTTGTCAAACAATAGTAGATACAGCACCTTCCACCCATGCTTTGCAAAACAATTTATTATGCAGAATTTAATTCAAATAATTTGGTTAATTCTTTTATAAGATTTATGTAAAATAATATAAAAATGATTTTTTTTTAAAAAGACGATTTAAGAATGATTTTTTTCCATATTATTATATTAGCACTAATGAACGTATTATTTTACATTTTATTGATAAAAAATATATATATTAAAGTAATATAAAAAAGAGGTACAAAGTCTATCGTCTATAATATTAATACAGAACAGAACGCCGTCTCATACCCCCGTATCCGTAACTGAACTGATCACTGAATGGTTTGATGGATATGCTACGGGAATTTTATTAAATTCCAGAATATTTACAGAAGATAAAAACAGAAATAAATATGTACAAAATTCAAGAACAAATAAGAAATGAAAATGATATGAAACCGTTTACTACGGTTTTCTACTTTATAATATTATAGAAAAATTATCTGGAATAATATGCAGAAAGATATTATGTATAAAAACATACATGAATTCTGTGATTATTGCACTTGTTATTATAACATAATAGATGAAGGTACAGTTAAAAAAATCTTATATAAAATAATTTGGTTAGTGATTACGAAGAGCTCTATTTGAGATATTTTTGAATGTATATGAATGTGAAGAAACTTTGGTGCTTTTCTTTTTTCCTTAAAGCTTCATTACAAGAAGATTTCTCTTAACTTTGTTATTTTTCGAATATTAACTTCAAACAATGCAAGCCAATTATTCATCTGTCTGACAATTTTTTTTTATTTATGAATAGTAAGAATTTATCTCGAGAAAAGTCAGCGGAGTTTACTTCAACATTCGATTCAAATATTTTTTAAAAATATGATTTAGCAGCTAAATATTGTTGCTGAAGATTAATTCACACCAGTTTTATGAGGAAGAAAACTTCCTCCACGATTTGGTATAAATGATTATAATCAATTTTTCATCAGAATTGAATTCTAAATAAAAGACAGCAAAAAAAAAAAGGCACAATTGGTTTTTTTTTTTTTGTTAACATGATCAAATCGAAAAAAAAACATTTTTGTCGATTTCTTTAGAAATAAATATTAGAAAGTAGTGGGGCAGTCGTGAAGAATATATTAATAACTCATAAATTAATAAACTCGATTCACAAAGTGAAATATATTGTACATAAAATGTACGAGCAATATAATTTTCATGCATTTCTTTGTTTTTTCATTAATATTAGTGCAAAGAAGCCAAAATTTAACAATAGTAACTGCAATTAGAGTAAACAGCCTTTCTTCACACATTTTATTGTGAAAAAAATGATCTACTGATCTAGCATCTTTAATTCTTATTCTAAATACAAAAAATTGACCAAAAAATGTAAAATTTAAAAAATAAAAACTTGATAAAGTAATTCGAAATTTCAGAATTCAAATTCAAAAACATAAATTTAGAATCGTACCATTTATTGGAAGTGCTCTAATTATTGACCAAAAAATCCAATAACAATATTAATGGTATCAACAAGAGGAAATGTAAACATGTCTTTAGATGTCAATTCGTATTTGGTTTTATCTTCTAGTCATGCTCTTCTCGACTATTTGATTGATTGATTAAAGCTAGAAATAATATAATTAGATGTCTTAAGAAAAATTAATCTCAATGAAATCCAGTAAAAACATAATTTCGTGTTGCATGTTTTCTCTGACGATTTGTTTATCAGAATTTCCACGATAAAGAATAATGCATCTCTGTAATAATTAAATTTTTAATTTTATGAAACTTCGATGTGTGGGATGAACTGTTAATGTGATAATTACACAAAACGTGCATTTATTTTTAGAAATTTCTGTAATTGGTTAAAGTGGAATAACTAGAGCAGTACAAGCAAAGGACGCCTGCAAGGCACTATTGCCAGGAGGCGGAAAATTAAGTAAATTCGTTGCATTTCAAAGAAAATTAAGTTTCTAATAAGTTCTTATTCCCTGTATTTTTTAAAATTAAAATGATTTCAACAAACTCAGAAAAAATTAAAATCGTCCTCAATTAGCGCCCTCAATTGGGAGTAATTTAGCGTCCTCAATTGGGAGTAAAGGCTTATTAGAAACTCTTGGCGATTAGTTTATAGTTTAAAGTTATTTTATGTGTTAAGCAGAATAAATTATAATAAAACTTATATCAAATAATTTCAGTTTTTTTTTTTTTTATGGATGACATTTACGAAATAGGGGTTTTAAATCCTTCGCATCAATTCGAAAGGAAATAGCTTCGTTTTTTGAGCATCAAAAAACGAAGCTATTTCTTTTACAAAGCTATTGTGAGAAAACAGCGAACATTCGACAACAGCAAGCCTAGAAATTATATAAATCTCAAACATTTTCAGTAAGATCACATGTGTTTCAGAAATGAGTTATTTTTCAAATATTTTGGAAGTAAAACAGATTCTGAAAATCGAATCATGAATTTACGATTGATATAATCGAACCATATGAGAGTCACAACGTAAAATAATGAATGGAAAATACTCATAATGAAACGAAACTTTTATTTAGAATGCCAATAGCAGACAAGACAAGAACAATGATGCCAGGGTAGAAAGTTTGAAAGATCACATTTATTTTCATTCCTTGAAACTTCTATTAATCACAAAAAAATTATCAATAGTATTCTAAACGACTATCTTTTGGAATTTGGATTTATGCTTCGAATATGAAAAACCGGAAATTATTTTTGTTAAAAATACCTATCATACTACAAATATCTATACTGTAGTTTAAGATGGTGTGAATGTAATAACATCAATCAAAAATCTTTATTACGCGCATACTCTTCTTTTTTTCTTTGCTTTAAAATTAAATGTGGCAGCTCTTTTGATATTTATGACAACAACATCAATTGCAAACTGCGAAATATCTTTAAGCTTACTAAAGCTTATATTTTTGATATTACAGAACTTCAATGCCACAAAAAAAACTACTTCAATGATACAAAAAAACTAATTTAATTCTTTTGAGGGAGTTTAAACTGACTTCAACGGAATCATAAATACTTCTGATTTAAAAAAAAAAACAGGAAGGCGAATTGATAGCATTTCAGATATTTAAAGCCTTCAAATTTTTTTGAAGATATTGTATCCCTTTTTATATTTATACAAATATTTTTGCTGAAATTATAAAATAGGGCAATTTTACTTATCACAGGTAAATGAATAATATGGTAATTGTTATTCATCTTTGAATCAGATATTTGAATTTCAATGTAATTGCATCTTTTTATTTAATGCAATACATTTTAACGTAGTCACAGGATGCTAACTATTTTATTGTTGTTATTAATTATAACGTTTGATAGTTAAAACCAATAAGTGTGAAATAATTCTGTGTATTACTAGTATTGTGTGTATTATCTGTGTATTATAGATATTAATTACTAAGACTTTTGATTACTTTTATATGTGTTAATAAAGGTTTATTTCAATAATCAGAGTTTCCATGTAATGCCTAAAAACAAAACAAAAAAGCAATGTATATATATTTTTTATTATCATTTGCATATATACTCCTTTTCAATGTATTAAGAGATCTGCTCACATTTTATTTTTTCTGTACGCAAATTTAGCATAAGACTTTCGAACTGATTTTTTTAAAAATTATTTTACAAACAAATTTTCGAAACATTCTTATGATACATTTCGTATTCAAAGGTTGTCCATGTATATTCATCATTGTGAGGATATTTGTATTTTTTAAATTATATCAATTACAAATGATCTTATATATTGTTATTTAAATGTGATTGCATGTTAAATTTTGGCATTCCTTGATATAAAAAGTAAAAATGTATATATAATCAATATTGCGTTTAAACTAAACAAAATAAAGTAAGAGCACAGTTTTAGTATTTTCTCTGGGCGCCCTTTTATGTAGGTACTTCACTAAGTTTATATGACTCGCATGAAATATACAACTCTCACTCTCACCTACATATCTTTGGTTATTTCCTAAAAGTTAATTTAAATGACATCAATTATCTGAAAATTTGCATAGATACATCACGTCTTATTTTTAGATGACTGTCAAATTTATTCATTCAAATCGCTTATTTATCATTATTATGTTTCCTACATGTCTCTAATTATCATATTTTTAAACTTTTAAACTTATTATCTCAAAATAAATATTTTATATATGTTATATGTTAATTGAGAGGCATGCGCAATTAGAGACAAGTTCATTAATCTTTGTGTTTATTAAGATAAATACATTTCAGAACATATTTAAATCCAGAACAGTATTCTATTTCTCACTATGTGTGTGTGTGTGTGTGTGTGTGTGTGTGTGTGTGTGTGTGTGTGTATGCGTGTGTGTATGCGTGTGTGTGCGTGCGGTTATCGAACAGACAATGTCTTACCATTACGATTACATAGCTGCGAATAAAGACGTCAAGTGAAGTGACAAGCTCCAAGCATTTACACAAAACCTTGAGGAAAGAATTCTTCAAATCTTATAATAAAATTTTCCGAAATTTTGAAATGAATGCATGATATTTAATAACTTAAATGCAGAAATTCCGAACATTATAATTATATGGAATTTCAAGAGATTTCAAGAATTTTATGAATTTTGAAATGAATCAATAAAAGCAATAGCGCTTCCTCAGAAATAATAAACATGCTAATAAACATGCATGTATTTATTCCCTACTAATAATAAAGGAGAATGTTGTGAGTTTGTCTTTTGTCTGTTAACACTCTATAGGCCAGACAATTTAATTTAGAGCTGAAACATTTGGTACAAATATGCATTGGAAGATGGAATGAAACAATCTCTAAGCATTTTTTTTAATTAAATCATTTAAGAATTAAACTAGATTCTATAATAATCTATTAAAGTTTTGCTGCTTAAAGAAGAAATTTTATTAGATTTGAAAATTCAAAATTATTATCTTCATAATAATTCGACCAAGCAAATTTTTTTAAAACATTGCAGGATTTTTATTAATACTTTCATTGTTTATTTAAATTCAAACTATTTTCATTGTTTCATCAACTATTTAAGTGTGTGAATTCTTTTCTATAGTTGAAAGCCAAAGAAAAAAAGTCCTGCTTACCATCGGTTCGATTTATATGAGGAATAATTAAATCAGCAAAACTGCAAAAGATAACAATTGGAAGAAAACAGCAATTAGAAGAATCACACTTTTAAGACGCTATGATATCAAAGGATTGAACTTCGTAAAAAGTGTTATGATCACAACAAACATTAGTTATTAAAATAAAAAGGCTTCAATCACAATTTAATGTTCAAAAATTCTTCGAATAATCATGATCTTGAAATTACGCTTAAAACATATCATTGAAATTACATGTAAACAAAATTCCTGTCAAATCAACTAGTCAACAAAGGCGGCTAGTATAAAATAACAAAACCTAAGCAGTAAAAATTGAAAATCTGCTGAATATTTTCTGTGTTGAGTTACATCAATTATTTCTAAGCCGGATTTTTTTAACAATTTTTGTCTTATGATTCATTTCCATTAAACGAAATCGTGTAAGTCAATTTTCAAAAGTTAAAAACATTGAATAAAACTATAATATCATTCTTCTTATTCAACGTCTCATTCGTACTCTGCGATCTTCTCTCCTATTAGTTCCGCAAGATATCCTATTAGGCTTAGAGATTACATATTTTATGACAATAGACAGCTCTGAGCTGTAACACAATTATGGGCCCGATGTTATTTTTTTTTGTGGTCAGACTCTTTGCAAAATATTATCAAGAGAAATTTACAACTTCGAAAGAATGCATTTACCTGCTTTATTACTTTATACACGATTAATTATTTTAATGAGAAACTATAACGGAAGTTATGTGGTATGATGTTATGCGTTGAAGTGATTTGCTTCGTTTCCAATGCTTCTCTTCTACGACTTCTGGAATGCCCACCAGTATTAATGAATTTTTATAGTAATTATAATGACCATTTTTTACTAGCAAATATTAAATAATATGTGTCATAAGCACAACAAGTATTTGTTATTTATTAGATTTATTCAATGAATGAGAGAGTTCTAATATCTTCTGGAAAATGTGATCAATCAGCTTCGTTGATTATAAATTTATCATATTTAGAGAGATCATAAAAATAATTTATCATCAAAAATGAGACATTTGTTTATTTTTCAGTTCCCCGCTATAAATAGAGGGGGGGGGATTCATCGCCAGTTCGATCAGCAATTCGGTTTTAGCAATCTTGGCGTGATTTAAAAATTGTCAATATTGCTAACGCGAAGGAAAGCGAACAGTATGTTATAATTATATCATTAGACATCAAAAGTCTTTTTGATAACTTAAAATATGACATTAGTGGAAAAAGAATAAGTAAACTTTATATGAAAACAAACATCTCGAAACCTTAATAGAGACATCTTTTCTAATTTCAAAATAACAATCCAAACAAGTGATGGTCTAGTGGTATGGAAGCAAACACAAGATGGTCAACAATAATCTCATATATCTACTCCTTTTTGGTACATAGTTGCATATAAGATTTTGAAAATAGATTGGCCATTCATTTGCAAGCATTTGCAAATGAAGAATGTTTGCAGAAAATGATATTATATCTAAAAATCTTTTATTAGTTTCTATCATTTTTTGTCAGTATATCATATTGTATGTATTTATATAATCATATTGTTGTCACTTGTATATTTTCTTTGCAACTGATTGAAATATAATTTTCTTTTCTTCTTCCTATTTTTTTTCTTCCTACAACTATAATCCTACAACAAATATAAAATCCACCTACAGCTATATCAAACCGGAAAGAAACCACATGAATTCTATAAACAGAGTTGTGGCGTAACGTAAAGATGCTAAGGCATATTATGTGTAATGGAGTTTGTTAATCTTTGCGTCATTTAAATATCACCAAGTAAGCTCATTATCCTAACGTTCTTAGCATAATCTGTAAATCGGCAAACAAACCCAAGGGCCAACCTTTGATTCTAAATAAAATGCTTGCTCCAGATTGTTTATGTGTTATGTCTTTAAAGAAACGTATGTCTGTATGTCTTTTATGTGTCTGTAAAGAAATTTACAGACACTTCTCTTACAGATTGAGCAACTTCTAAATTGCTCAAAAAAGCTAAATTAAAATTTTATGTTATCATATATTATTAGAATTTAGATCAAAGTGGTTGCATAATTGCCACTGGCATTAGTGAGTAATTTATGTGTCGTTTTTAGTTCAGCATTATTTTAAAATGAAATTTATGCATGCATAAAACGCACTAAGTGTCTTACTGTTCAAGAGTATTTCGTAAGTACTGTAAATTTCTGAATTAAATTTATTTGAAAGCAATAATTATGGGATTTTAAAAATAACTTTTCTAAATTCTGTTAACAATGTTTCCATCTTTCTAAATTTTAGCAAGTATTTATTTTAGTAACTACCAAAAAAGGTATTTTCTAAGTAGACTAAATGAAATTAATATTTCAGAAAGGAAACCAGATTAATGATTTAGATATCCATAAAATATTATTAATCAAACCAAATCCTTAATTTCAACTGGTTTGATTTTTCTGTCTTCCGATTCTTCAACTGTCACTCAGATGACTATATATATATTTCAAGTTACAAGCCACTGAAGAAGTTTATAATTAAAAAAAAGAGATGCATAGTTCAGAGTTTATATTGGGAAATCCGTAATCAAATACATCATGTACGAAATATATGCTAGATGGCAACCCATTGACTGCTGTCACCTTGCCTGCTGACTCATATGATCTCAATACTTTTAAATACGTCTTTCTAAACAATTCTACTCATCAGTTCTATTTTCTGTTGTTTTGAAATAGTAGATGTATCCAGGGAAATGATTTATGATTAATTTTCAAAGTGTCAAACAAGTATAAAGCAAATGAACGATGACTATGATTTAAATCACAACAACAAATAAGAAAAATGCAAATCAACAAATGAAAAGTAGCTAATTTAGGAATAATTCCCTTTTTTCTCACGTAGTCATATACTTCATCATTTTAATTGATCTGAATTTGCATCGGAATTTTTTACTAAAAAAAGAAAAAAGCATATTATTTATTGACTTTGAGAGCAGCAATCTGATTTTTAAAAAAATATTGAAAATGGAATTTAAAGAGTTTTAGGTAATACGGAAAAGATATCAGATGATATATTTTCTAAACATTTTAAGCATATCATCATTATTCTTCTTTAAAAAACATTTTAAGCATATCATCATTATTCTTCTTTAAAAAAAGATTGTAATGTTTCGCACAATAACCTATTAGTCAAAAAAAATCGTAAATTATTAAAGTTGTGATAAATATTCTCCTTATTAAAGTATTGATAAATATATAGAATTTTAATCACATTTTAATACATTTTTATTTGTTCGAAAAGTTTAAAAATTTGTTTTTATGAAACTCATTGCAGATTAATTTCTCCGTACTATTACTTTTAATGACTCATGTTTCTACAATTTTTTTTTGACTCGAGATTTTTAATAATTATTTTGAAATTCTGACTGCAAAATTAAAAAAAAACTATCCTTTTGTGCACAAATAATTATTTTTATGTATTTCGAAATTCATTACTATAATTAATATTAAATCATGCATGGAAACCATACACTGCTACATAAAATCGATAAAATTAAAAACAAAATAATTATCTGGTAGTTAAGTCATATAAATCTTATAATGCCGTGAGCAATGTGATAGAAAATTTCATAGCTCTGATAAAGGGTGTCCCAAAATTAAGGGTAGATTTGAATTTGACACCATTAATGCAGTGAAGTGTTGGCACCCTATTAAAAAGATCATTTGACAGCTGATAGTTTAGATAAAATTGGGACGCTACACGATAGAACAACATATTAACACATGATTTGAATTAAATAAAAAACACAGTTTTCTTTATATTGTTATATTTTTATTGAATGTTAAAGTATAGAAGATAGGGTTATGTGTGGAAACACATAGGACAAATGGCCCCACGGCTTTGCTGGCACATACGCACTCTTTTATCGAAATTTTCCTTGACCATTTTGCAAAAACGTGCCTGAATTTCGTTGATGCAGCGTTGAATTTCCTAATTCAATGCACGTATGGGCACGTATATTCTCCGATATCTCCACGATGTTTTTTGATATTTTTAATACCGGTCAATACTGTGAGAATAGTAATAATGTTGTTGGGTATTTCGTGCACACAATATACACTATAGAAATGAGCAGGAAATGTTTAAGGATGGGCGCTCTTACCATTTCATCTGTAGTTAAATCATAATTATAAGTACAATAAATGTAAAATTTTATTAAAATCATGCCTTATACAGAAACCAATTCAACTACCGAATCTTCATATCTTGATCTCAATAATAAAAATAAAAGCCAAGTATGAAACAATATTAGCAATAATTTAAACGATTTTAATTTCACTTTAGTCATAAAATGATATGTTGTTTTGTAATCCGTTTAAAACACTTTTTAAAAATTGATAAAATAGTAGAAAAATTTATATGGCTTAAAAACTGATATTATTGAAGGAATATTTTTTTAATTTGTACTGACGTAACAATCGTTTTTGTGCTGTAATATGTTCGAAGAATTTTATCAGGGAAAATGACAAAAATTTACTTAATTTTTATTATTTAAAATTTTTAAAAATAAATCCTATGTACATATTCCGACCTTCAAAAGCACATATATACCAAATTCGGTAATTTTACGCGAAATTGTCTGGCCTATAGAAAGACAACGCATATTCACAGACACAGGCGTATTTTTATTAGTATTAAAGATTATCTAAATTATCACGAAATGTGTTTTCTTTTAATTTTACTCAGAAATAACTCTTTAAATACTGACTTCAATTACTATATTTAAAACAGCTTTCTTAATTATCTTTGAAAATAAAGTAATTATTTAAACTTTTTTTTTTACTATTTTCAACTTCGTGTTTTTTTTTTTTTTTGATTTTTTTGAAATAGTTTGTAAACATGAATTTATAAATATATTTGCTTCTGTGGAGGTCAAATCACACCAAATTGATCAATCTTCATGCAGCAACAGCTCGCACATTCGGATTATTTACATTGTTGTATAATACAATAAAAAGGGTTTAAGTAGAGCAGTTTCAATTTTAAATCGAAATGGTTGAAAATGAGAAGCTAGGGCAAATGAAGGTATTGAAGAATCACTCATAACAAGATCCAGTAAAAATAAAGGAATAGAGGTGTATACGATGCGATTTCTTAATTACAATAGCATCGCCAATTTTCAGCGTCATTTAATTTCGTCACTTTTAAATATAGCTAACCACTCATAATATTCTACCATTTTTGGTCAAGTATAATTTAAAATAATATGATTTTTAAAAAATCTAGTATCTTTTTGAGATAAAAGCTAGCTCATCAAAGTTGATTGACATGATTAAATTTATCTTATTAATCTTCCACGATTATTTCAGTGTTATTAACAATATGTTGAACAATGTTTGTTTTGATAAAAAAAAATACATCTTTTCAAAAAAGCGGAAATAAATAAATTCGATTTTGATATTAAAACATCTTAGAAATATATGGCTCTGTTTTCTAACATTTATATATATTTCTCGCTGCTATATCAATTAATTGAGAGTATAATCTGAATTTAGAAAATTTTAACTTTAGGAATGGATTATTTAATTTTTAATTATTTTTGAAATGTTATTTCTAAAAATTCATGCAATTTTAATAATTCTACTTTTGGTAATGAATGTATTTACAATTTTTTTTATTGCTAGCAAAAATGCATAACGAAATAACAAGCGATCCTAAACATATGTAGTAGCCCCAATCAAAATGGCGACGTAATTCTCGGAGGTTGATGAGTGGAGCAAGCAAGAGGTGTAAACCCCTAGTATACCCTATTTATCTTGAAGACATTAAGCATTTCTTTATTATATTTTAGCTCAGTAAAATTTGACTGATGTCCCTTCACTAAAAAAGTATCAATAAAATTAATTGAAATAAATAAATAAACATGAAATAAATAAAATTAATTGAAATAAATAAAATTAATTGAAATAAATAAATAATTAATTGAAATTTTTAGTAATATGTCTTTTAGTATAGAGTTGAACTTTGGAGTCCACATGAACTGTCGATTGACAAACCACTGGGCACAAACTCGCGACATTCTTCTCACAGGACTTCATGAATAACGTGTGCGTGGGAGATCGGGTGACCTGTCACTGGGTCGTGGAAAACCATTGTTAAAGAACACGAAAAACGGAACCCCGGTGGAAAATCCCTGGGAGAAATTGGTCTGAAATGGAAAGTGGATTATGGTACTTGAAAACTATTATTTTGCAATTATTGCAAACATGTTTACTTCTTACTGCTGAAAGTGAAAGATGAAGTTGCAAGGAAAGAAATTTTTTGCAGGGCAACATTACTTAAGGCACTTTACGAAAGCTCTACAACAAATAATTTATTTCTTTCACCTCCTTAACTAATAATAATAAAAATAAAAATACGTGTGTGTGCTCTGGCGTTCAACAAGATAGACCGTTTAGTTTACAGCTGTCAAATTTGGCTGATATATATTTTGGAATGGGCATTCTGCACAGTACTATTTTAATTTTAGTTAATTAATTCTTTTACTTAGTATAAACGTTTATTAATATGAAATTAAGCAAGATTATAACTATCTACTGTTATTATCTCTCGGGTATATTATCGCACATATATGATTTGAAAATTAAGAGACTGCCTTTTTATTTTCTCCTATACCTAGGGTAGAGGAAAATGCTAGATATTATCTAGGATAGATAGATGGAAAATTTGGACAAAGAAAACTCAAAAACACTTTGATCTAGACGGTTGAAACTTGGTATACGATACACTCTTTACACCAAGTTTATTAGTTTCAAACAAATTTTGAGTAAAATATGTTCTGAGGAAATCTGTCTGGGCGGCTATTCGAATATAATTTAACACGATAACTATAAGACAAAGAGAGCTTGATATATAAAATTCGATACACAGATTTAACATCTATAGTCTAGATATCTGTCAAATTATGAGCCAAATTCACCTAAGGATTGATTGTCCGTAGGTCTGTACTTTCAAAAACATGTAAAAGCGATAACTCAAAAACGCAGTGACTTAAATACATCAAATTTTGTTGTGGTTTTGTGATTACATGTGCAGTTTTGTACCTTTCTTCCAATCAATTGAGAAAAACCAGTCTACAGAAGGAATTCGATTTTCGGATACTATTAATCGCATGACAGAGATTAACCACCTAAAAACTCGCTAAGGTTGACATGATAGATTCTGTAAAAAGGCTAGTAGTTAATAAATAGAAGCAATGTAGGGAATACTCTTTTAAAGTTCTGCTCTTTTAATTTTTTTTTATAAAATTGTTTCAGATTTCTTACTTTACACGGATAGCAGAAACATGCCGATAATGAAAATTCTTGAAGAGTGTTGAATTCGCTTTATCATAAATTTAACCCAAATCTTTAAACTCAAGTATATTATGCTCTCCAATAAAAGTGATGGTAGCCCCTCATAAAGTTGTGGACTTTGGATAAAGCCACGAATACTTTGCATGGCATTAGAGAGTAACACAACTTTGAAGTAAATCTAGCATTGTTACTGAACTTATTGTATGAATATGTATTTTGGACACCATTTTTTCCTATCATTGAAACGAAAGTTTCACTTGAAACTACATTCAAAAGATCTCGTTTCAAATTGCATAGGTTTTAGTTATTGCGTTTGCAGGCATGCGGAAGCTTGATGGGTAGATGTTCAGCCCTTCGATAGGTTTGTTTCAAAATTAGATAAGAATCTACATTTTAGAAACCAGGTACCAGCTTTTATACATTTAGCTCTCTCAGTTTTGTAATTATTTAGTTCGCTTGTACACGAACAGATAGAAGAACCAAAAAGACTTCCTTTGAATGGATTGTTAAAGACTTACAAATATGATCTGATTCTGTATGTTAAATCTCACCCAATAAATTCAACAGCATCCCTGTCATTTGACTATTCGGTGAGTTTATTTGCTAATATTTAAAGATGCAATTAAAAAATTCCTTTTATCCATATCATATTATTATGTAGCTTTATAAAGATGTTTTGAGCATTTATTTGGCAATTATTACTGTCGAAAATCAAACTTGTAGCGAATTTTCCACGTCGAATCAATGTTCTAATACACGTGTGTATTAAAATGCCATCAAACAAAAGGATATTATCATTTCAAAAAAGAGCAGTATGTTGAAAATTAAGAAAACACCAAAAAAGCAAATCACATAGTTGAAAAATAAAAGTATTAAAGTTGTTGTTCTCAAATGGACTTGTTAGAAATCCACATATTGTATTAGCACCTTACCCATTTTCAAATAGATGAACAGCGAAAGATGAACAGATGAAAATAATGCATTTATAGTAGCACGCATTTTAGTATGACAGTTATTAAGAAAAATGAAAATGTGAAATGATTAGTTTGAAATTATGATTCTTCAAAATAGTTATAAAATGAATTATTTCCGATATATTTCCTTAAATCTTATTTCGACACAAAAAATTTATTCAAGAAACTAATCCATTGTAATATGCTATAAATACATAAAACGCTTTTCTGAAACAGAATTTTAAATGTATAAATAATAATATTAGAAAAGCAATCCTTCTTAAACTCTGCATTATAAATCATTAAAAAATTATTTCTGTATGTATTTAAAAAATGATGAAAATTATATATTGTCATTTTTTTACTAATATATTACTTTTTAATCTTTCAAAATGATAAAAAAAATTACAAATTATTGATTTTAATTAGAAATACAAGACTCAAGGCTTTGCGTTTCATTGAAATAGAATTGACGAGTGGAGGTTTTCAAACTATTAGGTTTTGAATCATCTAGGTGTTTTGTTTATATAATTTTAATAAGTTAACAACCTCTAAAGTAATAAAAATTCATCCCGATATTCACTTGGCCAGATATTTGTTGTTTGATATTTAAATGAATTATGGGTAATTGAAAACCAATTGAATATTTGTTACAATTTAATTCACGGAACTAGTAGAAACTTTTTCACGATTTAAAAACTGTGACTGTTAAATTTTCCCAGATTTTTTTGGTTCTAGTAATTTCTATATCTGAATTTTTATATAGAAGGATTTGTAGTAATACTGTATGAACTATTTGCTGCAGCTGCAGATTTTTATCAGAAGAAACTCCAGATTTCACTATTAACAATATAACAGCTTAAAATTTTTGTTATAAGTAAAATTAAATTCGTCCAGTAAAAATAATAAATATAAAATGAGTTTTAGATGATAAATATAAAATGAGTTACTAGATGTTAATTTTCGTAGTGAATTTTTATATATAATCACATTTCCCGCTCTTTTTTTCCCTTAGAATAAAAGAATGAAACTAGAAGCCTGTTAGCAAGTACCAGTTATTGAAAACAATGAATTCTAACCTAACTACCGAAAGCCTTATTTATTTCTATTCTGTGAGAAAGAAAGGATTAAGAACACAAAACAGTTGTGTTGTATGTTCACGGATCGGTACTCCATTGTAGAATCGGGTCGGACCTCAGCAATCTTTCGTGTTACTATTATAGAATATACAGGTTTTCTCTGGCTATAAAAAAATCGATTATAGATTTTCTTAGACAATGCTTATTTGAAAAGAGCGCATATTCTTCCTCAGAATTTAAATACTGAGAATAATTTAATGTATAAAAATGAATGTTTTATGATTGCACTATTCCTAGTTAGTTGTTCCACTAGTTAGTTTGAATTGCACAGTTTTCATGACAATAAAATTTAATAAGCTGTTTCATAATACTCTAGGTTATTTTGGACTTTTTAAATATCTCTTTAATAATAATTTTGTTTCGAAATCCTTTTGGGAGAAAGGAAATCTATTTTTATCCTTATATCTAGCCTTAGTATACTAACAGCGGTATATTATGTCATTTCTTTGGCGTTATAGTTTGGGATAGAACATCTTAAATTGGATCTATCTTCATGAAAATATTAATATTCTTGAAATAAATTTTCTATTTTAATTTAATACTATAAAATTTAGCAAATCTTTTTGTGATGCGGAAACTTACCTTAAATCAAGGTATTATATGGGAAATAATGTATTTTGTTTATAATGCGATTTCAAAAACTTCTTTTCGCTGTATTCTTTTTCAAATAGAAGAAGGATTTAACAAAGTATCAAGAAAATGCATTAAACATGAATCTTTAATTAGAAGAATTAGAGAAGGAAATTAAATTTAAAATAATTATTCAACAATTTTTATTTAATGTTATCAATCAAAGCAAGTTTCATAAATATAATTGCTTATTAATGTTGAAATGTCTAAAAGAAAGAAATGTGAAAGTTTTTAATATATATATATATTAAACCCTCTAATTAATTCTCAAAGTTTTATCTTAATTCAGCCTATATTAAATTCCTTCAATAATGTTCTCTTATTCCTGATCCAATTTACTTCTTTATTTTAAATTTCAAAAGTGTCTTCTCTCTCTTCGGACACGATTCTGCTTAAAAAATTATGTTTGGATGTGTAAAAAAATTATGTGCTATTGTGTGTAAAAAATTATGCAGGGCCAGGAACTTGAACCTACAGGATCTACAATATATTTACTGCTTTATGTTCAAATTTTTTATTTCCAACATAACAAACTGGATTTATTCAACTGCTACTTGGAAACATTATAGTATCAGGAATTTCCAAAAACCAGAATTTTTTTTAATTCTGTCATGTGGTTTTTCCAAGAAAAATGTTTTTAAATTAGTGAGAAATTTTGATGGAAATGGAAGTGAAATTTATTGGAAGCTCTATTTCCACAAATGTATTTATAAATGTTTCATAAAAATTTCAGAAAATGAATATAATATTTTTAATTAAATTGAAATTATTAAGTTAAGAAGTGTATTAAAAATGCAAATTCGGTATTTCTAATCCATTAAAAAAGGGAAGTCCTACTTAGAAATCAACAAAGTGAAATTTAGTGCAAAAAATTAAACTTAACCTTTTTAAATTTTATGAATGATATCCTTCAAAATAAGAAATTACCTTCTTTTGATTTTATATAAGAATTTTAACTTAATTAATTTTAAGAAATTCGATTCAAGCACATGTACTGCCCATTCTAAATATTAATTATCTTCAAATTTAGAGAGTGTGATGAATTTGAATAGAATTGCTTTCTATTTTTATTTTTTATTTATTTATTTGTTTATTCTTTTCAATTTCAGTTGCGAAAAAAATCCTTCGAAGGCAAATTCCAAGAAAAATTACGAGCTGTCATTTATGAAGCATGAATAGTAATTTTCCTTAAGATATTGAAATATAATTCATGTTAAATTAAATTTAATTAAAGAGAAAAAATCTTTAAGCACTGGAAAAAGAGATACTTGGGATGCTATAAAAATACCTTCCTAACAAGAATTTCAATCCTTAAGAGATCCAGATGTAAGGTATGCTATGCATAAAAACAACTCGTTTATAGCAAAAGAAAATTAATTTAAGTGCTTTTACCGAAAATGCCTTAATAAATATATAACTTTATTAAGGCAGGAAAGACTGAACATAATGAAAGCAAAAGTTGAACAAAAAAACGAAACTATTAAATTTGTCCAAATTATTAGAAAAATATCTTAGGAAAAACATTGCAATCGGAACGCACAAATGCTGAAACATCTAAAAAAACGAAAAATTGCATACAACCTATTTTTAAAAATAAAAATGTCTTGTGATTATAGCTTGTAAAATTAGGAAAAAGAATCGGAAAAGTTAATTAAAACATGAATTTAGGTAGAAAGCATAATCAAAGGTGATCACTGCCGGGAAAGAGTTTTGGACGATTGTCAAATAAATGGTTTGAGTCCCTCTTTGAGTAGGATTTTCTTAGACTTTGTATCGTCTTCTTATTTCATTTTTTCTGGGTTTTTTTATTTTATTTTTTTTATCTGTAATTTTCAGATTTTTTCTTATAATCAAGTAATAATAATAAATTGAATTTAAAAGTTGTATTTATTCATATAGGATTATTCAAAAAAAAAAAGAGCAGACTTAAAATATCTAGTTCTTATGAACGACAATAAATACAGACACATATAAGTGAAGATCTATATCTTATTTTAAATTAAATCCATTAATAAATTGTCTATCGGTTGTTCTGTACATTGGCATGTATCTAAACACGTAACTGAAAAATGCAACAACTTAGATAAGCTATTAAATCTGTAGTTTTGCATAGAATTTTTATTTACATTGGTAAAAAAAGAGCACCCAAAATGTATGCTCGGTTTCATTTTCAATTTTACTGAAACACAAAACGTTCGATATGCCGCTCTCCGAAAATAAAAATCTGAAGCTCTCGTTGTCCAAGATCCACAACTTTTATACGAATCACAATGCAATACCATTATTCCGAGTATGCGAGAAACTTTGGGAAGATCAGTCCTGCCGGTTGTTGTTACGAAAGAAAGTTGTAAACATGCAAATAACAAGTACAAAATCTGAAGTTATAGTTAACAAATAAACATGATTAGCTCACATGTATAACATTATTTTTCATCTTGCTTATTTCAATATACATAAAGATTACTTATGTAATAAAGGGAACCAAAAAAGATGATTAATTTACAACAAACAAAACCAAACGAGGAAAAGAAATAACTGAAGGAAATTAGCTTATTATTAGTAGAACTCCGATTTTAAATATTTTTCATAAAAGACGTTTCTACATTCAAGTCATATGATTTAAGATTTTTCAAAAAAATTATTCTCTTTTAAGATAAAGAAGTATGGAAGATATTTGTTTCCGAAAACTCAGCTTGATATTTATTTATACAATCACTTATAAATTGTGAAAAATAGATAATTTTTTTTTCGTTATACTCAATAAATCATTCTCAATTAGTAAACATTTTTCAAACTTTAGGATGAGAAATAAATAATCTATTTTCATTATATTTCCCAAAATCTGTCTTCTGATATTTTCATCTGAGGACTATTAAACATTTCATGTACGCACATAAATTATTTTTTCATTCATTAATTTGTTGAAATATTCCACATCCTTTTCTCATCGGTTTTTCCTTCGAATAGTTTCGAGAGAAAAAAAAAAAGAAAAGAATTCTAACGAAAACGAAAGCCCTGACTTATCGTTTCCTAAACATGGCTTGCAACAGTGCAATTAAGGTCACCCACGAAACGGTTGGGATACGCTCGCCAGCCAGATAACATCTGCCAGAGCCAGACATAATGGACGCCGCTTCAATCATGGATCGCAGCACTTTTCTTTCCTCATTATTCTATCTCCTTCCCTTCTAACCCCACCCTCCCTCAGAAGCAAAGGGGAAGAACGCGCAGGTGAAAGTTATCATGAGTTCAGCATGCCCAGCTGTGATTCTCTTTTCAGATTTTTACTTTCTCTTATGGGAACTGAACATGGAAGAAATATTTCAATCGTCTGCAAATTCAATATAACTCTTCTAAGGAATTTGCACGTTCAAAGAGCAAAAAATAAATAAGTACCAAAAGTCGTAATCCTTCATCATTTCGTGTGCTACGCT
This sequence comes from Argiope aurantia, assembly GCA_026543865.1. NCBI lineage: Eukaryota > Metazoa > Arthropoda > Arachnida > Araneae > Araneidae > Argiope > Argiope aurantia. The sequence goes on along the minus strand of JAPMOR010052697.1, from coordinate 18,055 downwards.
TTATTGTAAAATAATGTTTACATGTTTCCGCTTGACTGAATTGTATCACGGCAATTAATTATATGTGCAAATTACATCAATTTTACAAAAAAAATATCAAAATCAACAAAACTTTAATGAAATCGACAGCAAAAATTCCATTTTGAAGCAAATATGCAAGGAAAGAAATATTTTTTGTAACTTAAACATTAGCAGAAAGTACGAGAACACAACATTTTATGAAATATGATTATCATTTCATCATAATAATAAAAACACTGTTATCTAAAACTTTTGTTTAGAAAAAAAGTTTTCAAAATATAATAAAAAGTTCTTAAAATTAGAAAAAATAATTGTTCAATAATGTAATTTTTATTTCTAAAAATACATTTTTTTTAATTTCATAAAGATGCAAAAATTGTTTCTGTGCAATAATACGTTCTGGATTATTGTGAAAAAACTATAGAATTGCAATTAATTAGATGGAACTGAATTAAAAATTTGAAAAACCTTTTTCTTAGTGAACACTTATGATCGAAAAGTATATATTCTAAATTTTGCTTGGGATATATACTCTTTAGGATAACAAAGCCAGTTTAGTACAGGTTTTTGAATGATTTTAGCATAAAACATGACATAATTAAACATAATTAATAGAAAATACGACATGTAGGGATTGCAATACCTGTATTTTTATCCATTTGTACAATTTTGTAATACCGGTATTCACAAGTTTAAATACAGTTTTTTCGGTATTTACTAAAAAAGTTTATTTTTATTCCTAACAATTTACTCCTAATGTTGATATGATTTTTGAAACTGAGAAATCCAATCCAAAAAGCAATAATCGACTTAAACCTGCAAATTAAATTTTCAGATAGTGAATTCGACTTAATATCTAGAACTGTATCAACTCTACTTCCAATAAAATTGGCTGTTAAGGTATTATGTTGTATATTCTAATTTATTAACAGCTAATGCAATAATAAATTTCATGTTGCAGTCACTGAAAGAACAGCACACATTACTATCAGAAGAATTATATATTACATTGAAAAATCGCATAGAAGAAAGTCATACAGAAATAGAAAATGCCTTACGGTATTTACATAATTATAATGATTTTAAAAATGAAAAAGAGGAAAAGATCGATTTATTTGAAGATGAGGGATTTAGAGGTAAATACTTGGAAAAAGTATATCGCGCATTGCTAACAGTACCACCAATTAGCGTAGATGCCGAAAGAGCGTTTTCGGCAACTGGTCATTTTTGCACAAAATTACGTTCCAGACTTAATGACAGTACAATTGATGCATTATGTTTTTTAAGATCACGTTTCAAAAATTTGTAATAGTACGACAGACTAAATAATGATATTTACAAATTTTGTGATTTAAATAAATAAGATATTACTTTACTTTTTTGTAATTCTTTATATAATGTTATAATTTATAAGTTACAAATTATATTTTGTGATATTTACACTCTCTAATAAAACTGGCAAATAAAACAAAGAAACGCCTGTGTTTTCTTTCTTTTTCTAAGTTTTCTACTACCGGTGTTAAAACCGGTGTCCCGGTATTAAGATTTAAAAAATACCGAAAACCGGTATTGAACTTTTGGTCCGATATTGCAATCCCTAATAACAGGCTAGAAGTAATATCTTGTTGAATAAATTGGAGTCTTATCCATGTGTCCCTCCATGAATATAATAATTCAAAACTGCAGAAAGTATGAGGACTGCTATATCATTACCCGTTGTTTAATTTGGTCGGAAAGAATTTAATATTTCTTTCCCAAATTGAAAGCTACTTTTACTTGTTAATTTTTCTTGTTTTGTTCTTTTTTATATAAAATAAAATATATTCTTGTTCTTGTTAAAATGCCTTAGATTTCTTTTAAGCTTCGAATATTTAAAAATAGTATAGATATTAATTCTTTAGGAATCAACCCATACACCTCATGAAAGTTAGATGAGTAAAATTTGGTAGAAGATCACAATATCAAAACTAAATTTTATGAAGTTTTGATTAGAAATCCATCAGAGAAAGTATACATAATCAATTTTCTTCAACATTTTACGAACCCACAAAAAATAGGAATATATTAAAAAAATGTTTTCGGAAAAGTATAACTTGTCATTTAAATTGAAGATGTTAAGATTTTTATGTTTTAAAATTTCACAGCATTCATGGTTGTTCGATAAACATTTTCGAAATCATCGCCAGGGATTATTAAAATCATGAAAACGAAAACAATGATGATAAACTATAATTCAAAAAGGAAATTTAATTATTCTTTAAAAATTTATAAGGGTTTTAGGCTTTGATAATCAGAAACATTTGCTTTTGTAAAGCAACACATCCAAGCATTTTTATAAATAATATCTATTGGAAAAGATAAGGAGAGAACACTCCCATTTTTAGTAGTTTCAATGTAAACAACCTCATATTGTGTCTAAAATTCGCTGATCTCAATATAAAAGAAAGAAAATAGTTAAAAAGAAAAAATTATGCTTCTCGTGCACGAATGCTTATTTTAATTAAAATCACTGTTTTCTTCGATATTTCACGAAATCTTCTTCCAAAATCATTGTCCATTATTTTAAACTATACTTAAAACAGTTTTTCTTAACTAATAGTTAAATGCAGTGAATGTATATTCTGAGTTACTATAAATTATTAATTATTCTGGAATTAGTTTATATCAATAATTGCATTAATAATTCATAATATTAAAAGTCAAAAAATTCAGAATGATTCACATATAAACTGCCTTATTAAAACTGTTTGTCTTAGTATGAAATGTATCTTAATCGGCTGCCCTAATAAAGATAATTTAGAAGAATTTCCGTAACCAATACCATTTTTTTTTTTTTAGTTTCAAGAGCGCCTTTCAGGCCACAAAATGTTTCATAACAACACAAAATTAATTAATTTGTTAAGATTCACGATTACAAATTACTGGCGGAATTTTTTTTTTCAATTATCCTAAAAAAAAATATTGTTATAAATATCCGGATAAATAGTTTACATTCTTTCGCTCCACCAAGAGAATTGCAATAAATTGTTTAAATGAGAACATGAAGCAATATCTAGAAAGTCGTAGACAAATAACTTTTTAATTGAGGAAACTTAATGCGTTATATTTCTATCTGTTGAATTCTTCGCCCAATAAGGAAATTACTGGGAAATATTTAGATAAGTTTTTTATTAGATAAGCAACGTTATTTTTTAGAGAATAAAAAGGAAGTTCTAGTACTATTGGAATGCCTCTTTTAATTGGAATACAACCGCTTATACAATAACAATTACTTTCAGAAAGGCTAAACAATGCTTTTAATTAATCTTATTTATGGATGAATAAATTAGATGATTGCTGTTACTTCTTATAACTTAAAAGTTTGGAACCCGCATTCCATTGTCCATTTATGTTTCTATTTTTCTTCGTAAAATGTGGGTGAAACCATTTTCTTAATACGCGTTCTCATTTAAAAGTTATATGATTTCTGGAGACAAAATTAACAATCCATTTGAATAATAATTTTGAGAATTAAAAGTGATGTAAAAGTAAAGAGTCTCAAAAAGTAATTTCAGTATAAAATATTCATTTATAAGAGTATTCTTTATTTGAAAGTACTTATGCAATGCTACCTAATCAGTAAATAAACATAAACTGCAAAATTCTTCGATTAGATACAAGAATAAATATCGATTTTACAACTGAAATATCAGCAAATTGGCTTAACAATAAGACAAGAGAATAGAGTAGCACAACTACCATTTTAAAGACTTCGAATTTTTGCTTAAGTATATACAATTTTCGTTTCAAACTTGTGTTAACTATTATCAGTTAAACAATAATATTCTTTAATATAATTACCCATTTGGGGAAAATATGGCATAAAATTTTTTATTTAATTATTTTATTTGTTTTTGTAATGTAAGTTCGCATATGTATTCATCCCCATTAAAATTCAAAACTTTCAAAGAAAAATCAATATTGCTAATTAATGCATTAAATATTTAAAACTTTTAGATTACAAGCATTCTATAAATCATTTGAAATATTCATCTTGAAAATAACCTAAAATTATAAAATATTGCGAATAATTTGAGGATGCTAAAATTTAATATTCCTCTCCTATCACGTCTGTCTAAGAAACTCTTACGTACAAAGACAACATAAAAAGAGTAAAAGAGAAAATGAAAAAAAAAAAAGAAAGAATTTCGGAAAAACTCTGTGAATCTCAGTTTTCTACTTTAGATTTTTCCTTAAAAATAAATCAAAAATATTTGAAATCTATTTCGTGAAAATATATTTTTAGAAATGCTATAGTATTATTCTCAGATAAAAACTTTAACCATTATAATTCTTATTACTATACAATGACCTAAGTTAAAGAGTTTTCCAAGAATACCCGCAGAGGAAATCACAAATTTCCGTGACTAATGTCTGCTACCTTACAGTTTAATCCGATGGTCTATAATAAATAACTTGATTCACAATTCTTCAGCCTCTTTTTAGACATGGGAAAATATTACAGCTACTTCAACTAGAATACTAATGTCTTTATAAGCACCGAATTCAAAACCAGAAGTGTATTATAAATGAGATTTATAATAACTATAAATAAATGAGGAAAATGATTTAACTTTATGATTGCGTTTATTAAAACAGCAGTAGAAATATTATACCTGGAGGGATATATATATAAATGGAATTTCGTGGAATTAATTAGTAGACAAATAGTTCGCAATGCTATAGAATAAGCATTGTTAAAAAATGTAGATAGTTAGCTAGAAGCTACTTGTGTTTCTTTTAGTGATATAATCTCGTTTCAGATGAAAAGAAAATTTGCTTGTGTCTTCGCTATGCTAATTACTTTGTAAACAAATTGTATTGCGTGATATGAAAACCGGCTTCCTACAACATTGTTCTTTGGATAGATTTGTTATTAGAGATAATTTACTTGTTAAAAAGTGTTTTAGTAATGAAAAATCATGTTTTACTGATAAACATGTTCCATTTCAGCGCAGTGAATCTCGGCTTTGAGATTTTTTCGGACACAGGGGATTCCAAATTAGAATTATTCATACACTTCAGTCAAATTCAATTTAAATCTGACAGAGTCCAATGTATTCTTCTAATAATGTGTCCAATATATTCTTCTAATAGTGTGTCCAATGTATTCTTCAAATAGTGTGAGGAATTTCGGAGGAATCAAAGCATCGCTATAATCCTCTAGCTAAAATTTAAAATAGTGAGTTCAAAATAAAAAATTGTTTTTTCTTATTTTGACAAGAAAGTGAGCAATGATATTGAAACCTGGAATCAAAAATATTTATTAGGAAAGTTTTATCATGCCTTAAGAGGTTTTACTTCTGTCACTTCATATTAAATTAAAGATATATAAATATACATATAAATTATAAGACAGTTTATAACGAATAACTAAGGGAAAGAAAGAGAAGATTTCAAACCACCTTTGAGAACAGTTCCGAGTTTCATCTGAATCAAAACTGTATTTTAAGGAAGGAATGTTCCTTCACGTTTAAATTCTTTATTTTTTTACAGTAGAAATGTTCCTTCGCTTCTAAATTCTAAATTTGTAGTTATTGTTAATGGAGATTATTCCGGCATAATGCCGCCACTGGCATACACCATATAATCAATAAAATACAAACTAAAGGATGGGATGTTTGTAAGACTTGATTGAGGAATGGTAAAGAATAAAGATTTTGAAATAAAAATGGGAAAAGAATCATGATAAAAATTTGGAAATCTTTCAGAATAAAAGTTACTAAGTTTCTTGGAAACTAAAGAAACCCAATTAGCAAATTTATTTAACAGATACATTAAGCTATTGACGCATAATATGTTGTATTGTGAGCTTAAAAAAATCACTTTACTCTTATGCATATGGACTATTATTTTGAAAATATCGTTGCAATCAGCATGGTGAAAGTGGATAGATTTCAGAAAGAACATAGGACTTGAAAAAGTGATATCAAGGAAAGTAGAATATCTGCAGGATTGACGACTTTGTTGGATGTCTAAAAGCGATGATTCCTGGTGAGAAGAATAGTAAAAATAAAAGCAAATGAATCTTTGGGGGAAAAGATAAATTACTCTTCTAAATAATTCCAATATTTACTATAAGCTTGTTGATCATTTAAAATCTTAAAAGAACAAGGCGATACATAAAAGACTTGTGTCATGAAATAAAAAAAGCCGAATTTTTTTCCCTTATTATTTAAGTTAACTGCCCGCAAATAGCAAAACCCTTAGAGAAAAAAATTACCACGATAGAAAAATTCGGGTTTTGTATTTTTTTTGTGGAATCAGAAATAAATTTTTTTATAAAAATCATCAGTTATTAAAAGTCAAAAATAAGTTATCAAAATTAAAATAATTTCAAAAGTTTTTAGCGTATCTCTGATATAGTTAAATTCCATTTATAAGTTTTTATCCTTTCATAAATTGATAAAATGGGCAAACACCATGGATAACTAGCACATTCCTTATTTTTAACTATATCTCCAAGTTTTGCAAACTTCAGTTTTTCTCAATTTCTGGTCTAAGTTTGATATTTTATGTCTATTCCATCTAAGTTTTGAATGCTGATTGGAAGATATTAAAAAAAGAAAAAAAATCTTTCTCACATTTCTCGATGAAAGACCAAATATTTAATTTTTCTTATTTCCTGTACAATTTTATAAATTGCTTTTCAAAATGTTCCCTTTCTCACTGAAAGAATCCGTGGCATTTACCAATGCCTCAAGAAGTCAATATTGAAAATACCATTTGTTCCCTATGAACTGTCTCAAAGGTGCAATCAAAAAGTCTTTCAGAATTCCAAGAGTTCAATCAGTAATTATTTCAGCAGTCCATTGTGCACGCTCCATCGAAGATATGTTTTCCTTCAACTTTGTTTTTGTTAGCTCTGAAGCGGAAATAATTTATCGACGAAAGAAAAATGGTGAATTATCATACCAAAAAGAGCAAATCATTTTTGTTCGTACATTGTGAGAATTTTTAAACAGTTTTGCCCACCGATTACCTGAAATCGAAAACGTTTAAGAAAATTTGTTTTGAAGGGTTTTTTTTTTCCTTCATATTATTGAACTTCTCTTTTATTATAACTTACTTACTTTTCACTGGCTTTTTCTTTTGTAATTCGTTTCATAGAAAGAAAAAAAAAAGATGAGAAATCATTATATTTTTACAGTAAAATAAATGCAATCACTTTTAAACAAAATTATTACATGTCTTCATTTTTATTACTATTGCATGAAGACAGGTCCTTTTAAATGATTTTCATATTAATTTTCAGAAGAAAATTTTATCCTTCATTCTGTAATAAAAATAAATAATAAAGTAATCTTTGTTATAAGAATTATGAAATAGAAATATTGATCGACTTTTTTTGCCTATGTTGATTTTTGTTGATTTTTTTACCCATAAGTTTCATACGCATTTAAAGAAGAAAATTAGGAAAATATGATGAATAAATTATGTTTATGACAATCAAAACTATGAATTCTATTCATATTGTTTCAATTCAATTAAATGTTTAATTATGCTAGTATAGAATATTATGTATCCTCTGTATAGTTTTTTAATTACTTGAAATCAAATCAAATTTTTGAGTTCTTCTAACGAATATAATTCTTTACATGGCTATTTCTATAGTTCCCTCAAAGCTGTGCATTTTATGATGTTGCCCGAATGTTCTATGGAGAATTTGGATCCATTATATTCATATACTACTTAATTACTTCAACCCAACAACATTTTTCTGTTAATTCAGAAATTTATTGTCATTATGGCACCACAGAAAACTTTTTAAATTTATCTTGGTTCAGAAATTGCTAAGCATGAGCTTCTCTGGAAGATATATTTAATAATAAAAATTACCATACAAAAATTATTTATTTATGCTTTAAGTGATATTAACAAAAGCAGTTTATAGCAAAGCGCGATATTAGCAAAAGCAGTTTAGATTGATAATTTTATTAATAAAAGATCATTATAGTAATTTAATTTTTCTATTTATTTAGCGATATGTCAAAACAAATTAAAGAAAATCAATTAACTTTATTTTTTATTAATGTTCAGTCCATACTGTTAAAATAAAAAATAATCAGTTATTCTAACTAACACAAATAATTCATTAAAATGTAATAAATTTTAAAAGAAAAGTTTTCTAAACACCTTCAAAAAAGAAAATCAGATGTTATGGTGAAAAACATTTTTTTTTTCTTTATTATGAAGCAGAAATAGTTTAATTGCAACAATATTCATGATTCAGTGTCTGCTTAAGAAAATAAAATTAGGTGAATTTTTTTGAAATTTGCATTCTATTTGGTTTTTGTTAATTTGTTTTCTTACCTCTAGAGAAGACCGTAATTGAAAATAGGATTGAAACGATAAATTTTAATTTTATTTTTAAATCTGCCTCTTTATCAAAATCTATGGTTAGGATCTGATTCATTCCTAATAATAGTATTCTAGTTTTAATAATAATACTCCTTGCTACTAATAATGGTACTTTTAATTGAACCAATACTTCAAAATCAATTTTGCTTCGATTTTTTATTTTGATAATCAAGCATTTTACAAAATATATAATTATTATAACAAATCCTCGTCTATTCTTCCGTAACTGTTAGTTAAATCAAATATACTTCTACTTGCTGTACTAATTCCCGCTTCTTGTCTATTTTTCTGGATAAGAAACATTTTTATAAAGAAAAATATTGTAATATATCATAATTAAATTTAATGTAACAATTATACAAAATATTTTCTCTAACATTTTAAAATTTTTATTTCTTTCAAACAGTTCATATGATATTTTCAGACGATTCCCATCACAATGAAAATTGCATATTCTAAAATCTTTTGAATTTCACAGTTTATATTAGAATAAATAAATAATTCTGATAAATAAATTCTGGAAATGTTGCGCAACTGCTAAACAACTGTCTTTCATTTGGAAATTTTATACAGTTGTATTTCAGCTGTCGTTGAATCTGTTGGTATAAATTTTTATATGCTACTATTCAAATTTTTACAGTAAGAATTTATTTAGGAAATTAAAAAAAAAGTATTGCTTCGAATTTAGGAATTTGCGTTTTTAATATATTTTCCGTTTAAGCGTTAATACATGTTTTTAATATGCTTCTCATTTCAAAAATATAATATTTTTCTTAGTACTAGTAATAAAAATTATTAATATCGATAGATTTTTTTTGAAAAATTGTAACCTTCAATTAGGTTTGAAAGAACTGATGCTCAAATTTAGCATTATTATTTGCCTGAAATGAAGAAGTTTTCTATGAACTCCAGTTAATTTTATGATGAAAATTTTAATTTATGTTCCTAAAAAGTATAAAAGCATTTACTTCTTGAAAAAATTGAGTAACTACGAATTTTAATATGAACTTACTGTCCTTTTATAAACAAAAATCAAATACCAATTGTAGTATCCATTTTGCATGACTATCGATGCTTTTCATTTTAGAATGATAATTGATTTCTGGCTATTGAACAGGCTCCAATGCATACTTTCAATTTGAAATTTATCGAAATTTCAAAATTAATCAAAATTAATTTTTAATGTTATCTACTATTATCTCAAGACTCTTATGTTAATTTGATTTTCTCAATTCTTTAATTTCTAACTTAGGTAATAAAAAGTTCTTTAAAGTATTTTCTTAGACAAAGCAAGTTTTCTAGACATAATAAATTTTATTTCTGTGAGATCGTATTTTATAACATTACAAGTATTTTGAAAGAAAAGTTTAATTCAATAAACTGTTATTAAAACTCGCATACAAGCACATAATTTTTATTAAATTCAAAATTTATAATCATGTTTTAGTATTGTAATTTTTTCAAAGCTTATAATTCATCATTATAATAATGTTAAAACTTGCAATTTTATGTCCTTTTTTCTTCTTTGTTTTCTCGATAATTAGTATAACGTTTGTATATTATTAAAAATGATCATGTCAAGTAAAAAGAAAAATAATTAAAGTTTTCTGTATTATTTTAAAAATAATTAAAGTTTTAAAAGTGCAAAAAATAATTAAAGTTTTCTTTTTGTTTTAAGAACATATTTGTAACAGAAAAAAAAAATCATTTTTATCAATATTTCATCAGAATACAATGTATATTACAATTATGTCAAAATACACAACGTTTGTTTTCTTTTTCGGACTAACATTTTAAAACAGGAAGTAACATTAACGTTTTATCTTTTCGATTTGGTCAATAATATACCAGTGATATTTTTTCTAGAAATTGAAGTTATATCAACAAAATAAGCTGAAATTTACAATTCATTTTTTTTCTGGTTTTTGTAATCAGTGTGCAAAATTAAAGTAATATTAACTCATGTATCAACAGAGAAATCTAAATTATATTTATGTCGTTGATTACAGTCTGAGAAAAAAAAGATAAAAATATACCGCTGCTTTTCAAAACCACATTCCCAATTTTTAAAAAAATCAATAGAAAAGTAGTAGCAGAATCACGAAACACAATCAACAAAACGTGCTGGATCTATTTCCTGCTCGTATCTTGATGAAATAAACGTTGAAAATCTGCAAAGTGCCAGTGCGTGATTCCACGATTTCGCAACCGATTATTGGGAGGGGAGGGAAGGTAGACATAAAGGATCCATTTTCAATTATCACTTCTGGTGTGAGAGTCGTTAATCCATTGTTTTCTGTTTCTTGTAATGAATCCAATATAGAACAAAAGATTTTGTGATCGAATTCTTTGTGAAATATTAGTTATGGATTGTGTCAAAGTTTTTTTTTTTTTTTTTTGAATTGATGGAATTCCTTTCACTGACCTAAACTGCAAAGAGGTCGAAAGGAATGAAACTTAAAAGCACATTTTTGTCAGTTAACTTGCCTTACAATCAGTTTTAAAAAAATACATATCCAGTATTTAGGTAAATGTTTTCCTTTGTTTAAAGGAATTTATTAAAATAAAAGAGTCATTCTTTTGATAAATTCCATTTGGTGCTCTGAAATTCTGATTTTTTTCCAATATCCATTTGAAATTTTTCTTAAGAATCTGAAAACTTGCGAAATTAATTGTATACGTTATATTTAAATTTAGATAAAGACAAAAAGATATTATAAATATTAAATAAAAGACAAATGATGGTCGTATATAAAGACAACTATAAAAGAATATAAAAGACAAATAATATTGGTAGAAACAGCCATTTTCGACGATATCGCAACTAGAAATGGACCGCAAATTACATGGTTTGCTTTCTTGCTATGTGTGGGTCTAAATAGGAGGTAGTGTCTAAGGTATAGTGGTAGTATAGTGGTCAAAGGAGCATTTTTAACTACCTAAAAATCTAAGGATTGTAATTAAAACATAGAAAACATTAGAATTAATGCTTATGTAGATTTTGTTTCTGTTTGAAGAGGATTCATGCTAGGTAGCTGTATTTTATAATTCACTATATAAAATTCTTTTGTTATAAAAATTGAGCACATACAACGCAATGAGTTTTACTGCTATTTCCCTAAGCATATATAGAAAAGAAATTTTTTTAAAAATTATAACATTTATCGTGATAATCTTTTGTATACAAGTTTTCCTACCATTTTTATTTTCTCGTATGAAAAGCATAGAAAAAGCACTGTGATCAACAAAACTTAATAGAAGATTATACGTGAAAATTTCATAGAGACCCCACTCACTCATTTCTTCAGTTACAAAAATGTTCATGGTATGATGAGGAATGTGATTGTAATTACATTGTTAAAATGTACTTATTTTCTCAAATGAAAATAGTATGAAAAAAAATCTTCTAAATTAATCTCTTCATTGAGGGTTAAAGAAGGAGTATTCAATTAATTACACAAAAGAATGACTGGATAAAAGAAAAACACTCAGAAAATCATAATAGATGAGACAATGAATGATGATGAATCTCGAATTTTCTTATTTATACATCACTGAACCTTAACCAACCATTTTTAATACAAACTGGAATCAATAAAAAAAGATATCTCCTCAGGTTCATTGAATGTTCAACTATCATTGCATCTATGGAGACGATGGTGTCCCACATCACTTCTAACTGACTTTTCTTTTACATCACTAAACCTGATACTGACAACCTATTGATTTGATACAAAATTATTCTACATAGCAGAAGGTCACTGGTGTAATGTATGAATATTATCAAGATATATGAAGTAAGGCATGATATCCTCATTTACAAAGAAAATTTTTAATCACATTTATTATCTTTTACAATATTCTTAAACAATAATCCAAGTAATAATCCATTTATAAGAACGCACCATTTATATTTTTATTATTTTAATGTCGATTTCATTTATGCATCGTTTCATCATAATGCCGATTGACTCGAAACCTTTGTGAAAAAAGGTACTTCATTTATAAGAAGAAAATGGCGTAAAGTTTCGATTATAGTGCATTGTTTCTTTATATTTACGGAGACTAAAACTTCCTTAATGCAGATATCATTTTCCAGGAGTATGTGAAACTTAATATTGATAGTTTGACTTCGAAATTATGAAAAATTAATGAATTAATCGGCAAATTTTAGTGCTAATTTAAATGATGAGAAGAAGTGTGTGAAGTCATGAAAAATGTAAAAATGTTATTTCACTTTAACACACAATTAATACGAGGCTGCCTAATTCCAATTGAAATCTTGCAAAAATATTGTATTTATTTTGTTTGATAAAATATAAATATAAACATTCATTCTCCTCAATTCGATTTATAATGCTGTATTTCATATTCATAAATAATATATACTCATTATCTTTCTGGCAACGATAAAAAAATTAATTAAATATCAACCTTTGTATGCACAATTTGTCCATTGTAAAAGAAATGCCTTTATTGTATTCAAGAATGCAATAAGAATATGATTTTTCTTATTTTTACAATATATTTTTTATTTAAAAAAAATAATTTTTTTCAATATTATGTTGTAATATAGTAGTACCTTTTTTAAAAACTTAAAATTAATACTTTTATTGGATTTTTATGATAATCATTGAATTTGGAATAATCAATATTATTTGTCATAGTTTCTTTATGTTTCTTTTATTATTGTTTTAAGTTAAACCCTTGAAAAATATATAAATGGAATTTAATTGTTGTTGTTGTTTTTTTCAGAATTCCTGCTTTCTAACAATTGTGTAATTTAACTATAAGTATTATCCCTTTCGGTGATATAATTATATTAATAAAATTCCTATATTACTAAAATTCATCACCTTTAGAATTAAAGAATCCCCATTTGCATTAGGGGAATGCAAATACAAATAGTATAATGTTTCTAAAACTGCCCGATTTATAATTTTATCAAAATTTGAAAAGTACGAATATTTTGCTGATGAAGCCATTAAGACAATAATTACATAAAATATTTAATGGAAATTCTTAGCCAGGTGAATCAGTTGTTTGCCAAATTTATTGCGAACCAGTTGTTCGCCAAACGCTTCTAATCTATGATAATTATTAGAGTGTTACGAAATTTGAATTAAAATTAAATATATTTAGCAAAAAGTCTTAAATATGTATGATAAATTTAAGATATTTTAAAAACGAAAATATTTATATTTTTGAATATCATTTTGATTTGCATGTGTAGCATTGGCATCAAGGATTATAAAGATTATCTTGCTCTAACGTCAAGAACTTTGAAAATTCAAAAGACCACGAGATTTTTTATTGATAGTATGATAATTTTTCTTCACTCAGTAAAGTTAATCCATGCCTTTTGTCTGCGGACGCCCAAGAAACAAAATATTCTGAAAGCATTCTAATATTTACGCGAGCGTAACTGCGGTTGCTCTCAATTTCTTCTCACTTTACGACCGAACAAAAAGTATACCGTTTTCATGTAAACACCTAAACGAAGGGGTGTTCACTGGAAGGCGATGGCACGTGTCCTTTAGGTGACAACACAAAGGGCTCCTTGTGCAATAAAAAAAAAATACTTCATGCTCCCCTTATTGTGAAAGCAAAACGGATGGAAAAGGCGGGAACTTTTTGATACACTGGACTGAGCAGGTGTTGTTACTTCCGGTGGAGAAATCGAAATCTTCGAAGTTTCCGCTTGCTAGAATAAAGAACAATAAATAGCGCTAATACGAGAGAACGGATTGTATTTTTTACCGTACAATGGAACATGCGTTAAATGTTTACTGCTTAAAAAAGGTTTTATGTTGCATTGGACGCAAAGGAATTTAGAGGGTTACTTAAAACCAAAACTTACGTAATAGCTTGCAAGGACACAACAGGTTTTTTTTTATTAAAAAAATCATTTCATTTTTAAGGGGATTAAATAGGTCAAGTGCAAGTCATTGTGCATATTTTTTTAAAAGAGCTACTGAGAGAAAACTAGAAGATTCAATATATGTAATTAGCATGGTTCTTTATTTGAAAGACTGCATTTTTCTAAACTTTATATACATTACAAAGTATAAAATTTTTCTAAATACAATCTTTAAAACAAAATGGAATGAAATCGTTCAGTTTATGCGTTTTTGAATGCATTATTTCAGATCGATAAAGTTCAAAAGATTTAATATACTTGGACATTTAAGACGAGAACTAACAATTAAACTGAATAATTAAAAGAATTAAGATGAATGGCAGCCTTTTAAAATTAAATCATCAGGCATCACGCTCATCAACATTCGAACACCAGCTCTGACATCGAGAGTTTACTAGATGTTTTGCCAAACGCAGGACTAAATTTTATGCTTCATTTCTATATTTTAAAAAACATCCTATTTTCCTTAATACTTATTTCAAGAAAATGTCATTTGCTCTTTCTCCTCAAAAAAAAAATGTTGTTCTTGAAACTGGATTTTTTGTAGAAATTATGAAATTAAAATGATAAATTGCATAAAAATCAGTCGATTTCAAACGTCAAAGTTATTGCATTCCTTTTCTAGAGTAACAATTAATGTCTGATTTTTCTCCAATTTCAATTATAGCGAAAATATAAGTATAATATTATTTTAATATTTTTAGAATTACCAGTTAAGCGATTAATTAATTAAATTTTGATTCCTTATGAGTAACTCTCTTTAATAGTGAATTGGAGAAAAATTAATTATTGGTTTCCTAACATTGATATTAATTCATAAGAAATTAAAGCTTAGAAATTAGAAAATATTTAAAACTAGAAAATCTGCCTTTTTGCTCCCAAATAAAAATATATTACAAAAACACTGTTTTTATTAAATTTTTAATCTAATATACGTAATAAATACTGTTGTTCAATTTATGAAGAAAAGTTCTGAATTATTAAAAAAAAACTCTTCTTTCTCAATTATCAGTACTTTTTTTTCACTTCCATAGGAAAATAGAGGTGAGATCAACAGGTTAGAAAATGATTGAATAGAACATAAAAAAAAGTAATTATTCCTCATGGTGGAGCTGAAGATAGCTTTCATTCATTTTCTTTGTGTCAGTCCCTTCATTTTACCTAAGAAAGAAAATGAAAAATGCCAATTAATGATTGAGACTAATCAAATCTGACTCAATTAGTTGAAATAGAAAAATCTAAATTAAGTAAAAGAAATAAAAAAAAATTTAACTTGGTTCTACATAATGATTAACGGCTGATTTTTGCTAACTAAATAATTAATGAAACTTTTTGAGTTGAAAACTGAGTTAAAATATTATACAAGGTATATTTCTTCAGATAGTTCTGTGTCTGAGTATTGGAATGTTAAATTGCTTAATCCTCAATTTGGGTTCCAGCGAATGTCTTTTGAAATCAAAACGTTATCTGATAAGATTTCCTTCAGTATTTTTAAAAGTTAAAAAATCTGAATTTGATTACACCCTTTATTAAAGCCTGATTTTTACTAATTAAAAATATTTTGAAAAACTTTAGATAAAGTATTCATAATTGTTAAGATAGTAAATTATTGAATTACTTTATCTTCGATGTAGTTTCTAACGAAAATTTTTTTAAAATCATGATATCATTGAATAGTTTTTTTTATTTTAATTAAGTACATTTGCATTTCTAGTAAATATTAATTTTAATTCTTTTACATTACATTTTAAATCATTTCCTTTTTTCAAAAGTTCAGTGAAATATTTTTTTTTAAATTTTTGCTTTAGAATAGATCAGTTGGCAACCAGTTGTTTCGTCAGGAATGTTGGTTATATTTAATTTCAGTTAAATCGTTTAAATATAATTTCATGTCTATGATTTAGTTAGACTGTCAGACGTTATAAATTGTGCTAATTTAATTATCTTATATATGTTCTGTTTATTGTGAACATGAACCTTTCTAATAAAGAACAATCTTATGATATCATAACGCGATAAAGAAGCAAATGCCGGTTTAATCTCTCTTCAAATTTCGCGGTATTATAACTTCATTTTTTTTATTCGTCTTGTAAACCATATAGATATATAGCAGAACTCTTCTTCTTTAACCTTCAATAATGGAAAAAATTCAAGCAACTAATATTTACAGACAGTGCGAAAGCAATTTGAATTTCAGAGCAGCAATGTAATCTTTTTTTCTTTTTTTTTTGAAATTAAGCAAAAAAGATTTTTTTAATTGCAAAATTTCAGGGAAGATTTGCATGTCTTTTAACTGATATCATTGAAAAGACATTTTTTTTACACTTTGAAACGATGGAAAATTTAATTTTATGCTGTACATCTTTTAGAAATTATTTTAGGAAAGTTCAGAAATTCAATTTAATTTTTGTTTAATTAAAATCCTAAAAAAATTTTCAAAGAAATTCTTTTAGAGGTGCATATTTACACACTCCGCGATTTGTATGTGACGACTTCGATAATTGTGGGCCAAACAGTCTGGCATATAGAACGCAAATACAGGTACACTGATACACGCATTCATCTTTATTATTAATAATGATGATCTCTGAAAGATAATTCTAGTCCAGCGATTCTCAACCTGTGGGGCGCGAGCACACTAGACGGGGGGGGGGGGGGGGGGGGGAGAATATCCAAGAGAAAGTATTATTTAAAAAAATTGATTAACTGACTAAAAGGAAAGCACACATACACATAGAAAACAAAATACATTTAGACATATTTGACAACTTATAAAAGTAAAACAACTTACTAAATCAAAACGTACTAAATTAAAAACAAATTTAATAATTATTAGTGACTTCCTTGGGCCTGTCTTGCAGAGCAAAGTTTTTCGAAGGAAGGCTTAATATTATAAATAGCAACTCTCAGTTCTGTTTCTATATTTAGCCGAGATCTATATTTCGTCTTCAAAGAAGCCACAGCAGAAAATCCAGTTTCACAAAGGTAGGATGTTGAAAATGGTAATAGAATGCGAAATGCCTTTGTTTTTAGTGCATAAAATCATCCTCTACTCCTGCCCAAAATTCAAATAGTGATTTAATACTAAATTATCTTTTAGTTTCGCCACTTGTCGCGAAGTCTATTTTTCTTCCTCATCAATTGAGAGTCCTTCAGCAGTCTTGTGAAATGGATCCCTAACCCACTCTTAACTTGCTATCAGTTTGTCGTCAGCAAGAAAATACTTTTTAAAATCTTTGCCAGTATGGCTAGATTTTCAATTGTTACAAAAACAACTTTTACATGTTCTTTAGCCTTGTAAGTTTTAGTACAATCATCCACATTTGCAAAAATTGTTAGGTTTTTTTGCTTTAAATTTCTGCTCCACAATTCCAATTTTCTACAAAAAGCATTAACTTTATCACTCGTATCCAACATATGTGTATTTTCTCCTTGGAGTTGCAGATTCAGGTTATTTAATTTCTCGAATATATCGACGAAGTAGCTCAATTTTATCACAAATAAACCATCGCGAAAATTCTCGACCTCCGGCCTGTTTTCTTCTTCCAGGAAAATGGCGATTTCTTCTCTTCATTCATAAACACGTTGCAAAAATTTCCCACGTGATAACCATCTTGCCTCGCAATAAAATAGTAACGCTGAATGTACTGAACCCATGTCTTTACAAAGTGCGGAAAAGATTCTCGATTTTAAGGGTCTCATTTTTATAAAATT
>JAPMOR010052691.1:66129-146005 GCA_026543865.1 Argiope aurantia | reverse complement strand
GGCATTTCTTCTGTCCTAAGTGTTATAAAGATGTTGAAGAATATGTGCGATCCTGTGATAGTTGTCAAAAGGTTGGAAAGCCAAATGAAAAAAAGAAGAAGAGACTTGTACCAGTTATCCAAGAAGTTTTTCAAAGTTAAACTTAGATGCTATAGGACCACTTCCTTTAACCCCAAATGGGAAGAGATTCATTATAACTTCCATCTGCTTAGCTACAAAATACCCAGATGCGATTCCTGTTACTGATCTAACCTCTCTTTCAGTAATCGATGCGTTACTTAATATTTTCAGTAGAGCTGGTTTCCCTGTGGAAATACAATGTGACCAAGGAACATCATTTGTGAGCAGTTTGACTTCAACGTTTCTTGAAAGTTTCGGAATAAAAGTTTGCCACAGCTCTGTTCATTACCCACAATAAACCCGGTCGAGAGATTTCATCGAACAATTAAACGCATTTTGCGAGTTGTGTGCATTGAAGCGGGAGCTGATTGGGAGAGGAATTTGCCATCTGCTCTTTTTGCTTTTAGGACCGTTATCCATGAAAGCACGGGATTCTCTCCATCCGAATTGGTGTTTGGGAAACAACTAAGAACTCCCGAGATGTTGCTCTATGAAAAATGGACTCAAGTAGAAATTGAATACAACCCAGTCATCGAGGACGTGTTTAACTTAATAAACCGTTTGAAGCGATGCCAGGAACTAACTACGGAGAAGATGGTGAAAATGCAGCTAAAACGAAAGAAATGGTATGACAAAAATGCCGTCAAACACGAATTTCTGGTAGGTGATCTTGTTCTAGTACTTACTACTTCTAGACCAAACAAACTTTCAATTCAATGGCTAGGACCAGGTACCATTGAAAAGAAGATTTCCTGAGACAAATTATGTCATAAATTTGCCGGGGAAGAAAGAAAAATCGCAAATAAATCACATCAACATGCTAAAGCCTTATTATAAAAAAAGTGTATATGTAAATTTGTTATCACTTAAATCCGGGAAAAATGATGTTAATAGCGATGTTGACTTTAATCATATTGACTCGAGTCCAAATGTATATAATTTCAAGGACATTGTCAGTGACAGAAATCTTGAAGAAAGACTTAACAGCGAAGAAATTGATCAATTGCAACAATTACATAATAAGTATGCTAAGAACTTTTCTAACATACCTGGGAAAACCAACGCAATTGAGCACGATATCGAACTAAGCAGTGAAGAACCCATGATATGCCGGCCTTACCGAGCTTATCAACGTCAGATGGAGAAACTTAAATCAGAAATCCAACGAATGTTGGACTTGAAAATTATTGAAGTCGGTGAATCTGACTATGATTTTGGTGGAGGCTCCTGGAAGAGATCACAGACATTGTATTAACTATCGACGGCTAAACCAAATCACTCACACTATGTACTATCCTCTTCCAAATTTGGAAGGCAGAGTAGAGACTGTAGCAACTGCAACGTATATAACGGTGCTGGATCTTTCAAAGGGGTATTGGCAGATACCCTTAATGCCAAGGGCCCAACGCATAGCAGCTTTTGTAACAAGTTTCGGATCATACAGCCCATTAACACTTCCTTTCGGACTTAAGAATGTTCCCTACTTTTTTAGCAAGCTGATGGCCTTGGTGTTAAATGGATACGAGGAATATGCAGTCTGCAGTCCCCTGCTTGGATGACATTGCTATTTACTCCTATTCTTGGGATTCTCATCTAAAACATTCATAAACCGTCTTGAAAAGAATTGAAGCCGCTAACTTGACACTGAAGCCCTCCAAATGTAAATTTACCCAAGATTACGTTCTTTATCTAGGACACACAGTAGGTCAAGGGAGCAGACGACCTTCAGAGACCAATGTACAGGCTATCGTAGACTTCGTTACACCCAAAACGAAAACTGCTATACGAACATTTTGGAGATTATCAGGGTATAGCAGGGTATCAGGGATTATCATAGTAGGTATATACCCAACTATTCAGTTATAGCAGCACCATTGACTAATGCCCTTAAAGGTAAAGTGAAAAAAAAGAGAAATTATATGGACCCAAGAATGTGAGGTATCATTTCAATCGTTAAAAGAGAAACTCGTAAACAAACCAGTACTTTACACACCAGATTTTAACCTTGAATTTATCCCAAACGGGTGCTTCACATACCGGACAAATAGATGATAAAGGAGAAGAATATCTAGTTCTTTACCTTAGCAAAAAAAATCCATCGATGGTAAAAAACGATACGGAACCACTGAGAAAGAATGTTCTAGTATCATTTTCGCAGTTAAAAATTGCATTATGATTTAGATGGGAAAATAATTAAAATTCAAACAGATCATAACCCTCTAGTTTGGTTACAAAAGAACTGTAGTCCCAACCAACGACTAATGCGATGGGCATTAGCCCTCCAATCACTTAATTTTGAAATAAATTATAAAGCAGGTAAAGACAATAAAAATTCAGATTGCTTAAGCCGTTTAACAACTGTGTAGGTAAACTATAAAAAATATTATGCATGTGTAAATGTTTTTGTATAGGATTTTATGTATTTTCTTATATTGTTTTTGCCTTAATTTATTGTTTGTAATCGGTACTCACGCCACTTAACAATTTAGTGCATTATTTCCTTAAAGCGAAATTTGTACTTTTAAAATTGACTGTATTTACGGAAGAACTTTTCTTGCAGAAAATATTTTAAAGAGGGGAGGGGGATTCTGTGCTGACTAGCGCCCTCTATGTACGAACTCTAGAAAAATACCGGAACGAGAGAAGTTGTGACGTGAGGATGTGTGGTGGTACGTGGTAGACGATGTGTGTGTGTGATGTGTTGCGTGGAATATGGTCTCGGAAAACTGTTAACAAACGGCCCATTTAATGCTGAAATAACTTTATACCTTTTATATATGTGTAGCTGTAATATGTGCAATTAATTACTTATTAAAACATATTGCATTAAAAGGTTGTTGACTATTGTTTGCTCTTAAGAGACGTCACACCCCGAATCTTGAAGCGCTTTCTGATACAAATTTAAGTGTAAACGACCCACCATTTAGTTTAAATCTTCTGAGAATCTCCAGAATTAGGTTTCCTCTTTTCTGGGTTTGAAACAGAGTTTTCTTTTTTATTTCTTTTAATGTTTTCATATTCATCTAGCATATCACCTAATTCCGTAGGAGACATACTTTTTTTCCCCAAGAATCACGAATTTCATAACAAGCCCGTTTCTTAATTTGATCAATAATTATGAGCTCTTTTAAATTTTGAAAATCGGTAACTTCAACACCCGAGATCCATTATTCAAAAAAATTGGTCAGTTAGAATGCGAAATTTCTCCACTAACCCTCAAGCGCTTTCTGATGTTGGACAAACTTAAAACTAAATGCCTCAGGACTTAGTTTAAATCTTCTGAGAAACAAATTTTTTACGTGATCGTAGTCTTTAAATTTCTCCTCAGGCTCTCTAGAAATAAGCTGCAAGATATCAGGGGAGATACCCATTCTTGCTTGCCTATCTGAAATTTCTTCGCCTGACGTTGAAGATAAAAATGCGAAAACTAACTTCTTTAGGGTCGAATTTTGGTTTAATTTTTTGCAGATTTTGGTGATACTTTTGATGACTTGAGTTTGAAATGTCAACTGAGTTATTAGAATAGTTAAATTCAACTTTTCTAATTCAATCAACATTTTCTGTTTTTCCAACTCAAAATGTCTATTTTCTCGCTCTCTTTCCCACTATTTATTTTCTTGTTCTCCTTCTTTATTTTCTCGCCCAAATTCTTCTCTTTGCTTCATAATAATTTTTACCTGAAATTTTATAAATTCCTTACTGTTATCGTCCAAAAGCGTTATCAATTTTTCAAATATCTGCAATTTTTAACCCAATACATAGCCTAAATCTTTACCCATATCCACCATTTCCATTTTTTAAAAATTTATTCAAAAAATTCATTTTATATCTGTATAAATTTGTAATTCAATTCCAAAGTAAAAATAATAACATTCAGAATTTACAGTGAAAAAAAAATATAGCAGGCAAATAATATTTTTTATAGTTTCGAATCTCATTTATACCATCGATACAATTTCAGGAGAATTTTCTTTAATCAAGCAGTATACTCAAATCTAATTGCTTCAAAACTTTTCTTTAAACATAAATTTAAAAAAAACAATAAACAGACATATAAAGAATAAATTAGGAATAATATTTTTCATTGCCTTCTAATACTATAATTAAAAATATCCTTTATGATTAAGCATTAAACAAAATAAATAAATAAAAATCATCCATTCACTGATAATAATCTCTTATATTTAAACACTACTTCTCAGTAATAAAAAAAACTCGGAATATTCATTTCCGCTATTAAAAAGGGAATTATTTATTTGACTAGCGTTCTTGAAAAACTGTATATCAGAACATCAATGTTTTTTTATATAGCTAAATAAATTCACACTTTTATGGAAATACATTTGCAATTAAAACAATCAAACCCGATAATATTTTCAATCAGCGTTAACATACTTATAACATATGTGATACATTCTTCTTTTCTTACATCACTCGTTTATAAGATACAATTTTTTTTAATGTTCATACAGATACACAATTAATAAATTTCAAAGCAACTTTTTTCCTTCATAATATAGTTTAGACTCCTTTTATAATATAGTTTAGACGCTTAGTTTCGTTTTGGTTTGGAATTCGCATACCAAATTTTTTCTTTCACAGGAATTTTTCTAAAACAATAATTATGAAGCTCGCAATGTTATTTATTGCCTCAAAATAAATTTTTGAGGTAAAAGAAATTTGACGACGGAAAGATAGATATATATCCAACAGTAGTTTATGTTCAATTGATTTTTGCACTCCATGATTTTAATTTTTTTAAAGACCTTTGCCTTAGATAGAAAACTTAGAATTCTTTTTTTTTTAGATTTCTATTCCTTTTTAATTATTGGCTTTATTTTTTCACTAAGAGATCAAATTCATTATTATGCAGTGGAAACAATCGATCCCAGCAGCTGCCATCATTTTATGTTGACTGTAACGTATGAGCAAGTCTACTCAATCAACAGACAAAAAAAATTTTGCGCACAACGTTAATTTTATTAATTAATGGAGGTTCTTTAGGTTCTCATCAATATTTATCATTCCGTACATTTGACGAATGTCTGCTGTAAATAAATAAATTTTTAAAAAATGTAGAATCTCATTATCAATGAGAAAAGGTCATCTTGTATGACTTCTCCATTATATTGGATCAAATTTAAAAAAAAAATGCCTCCAATAGTCAAAGTTAATAAATTAAACACTGTTCACAATTTCGTTGTACTCTTGTGAAGCCTATATACACCATGAGGAACTCAATAATACTCTACCTCTGGTGCAAAACTTTCTTCAGTTTCACTCGTATGGTCTACATTCTTTTAGAAAGTCTCTGTATAAAGCTAAGTACTTGGGATCTTTTATTAACCTATTCCACAATGAATTCAATCTTCGGAATGCAATTACTTTAGAATCACCAAGAGATTCTTTGGATCTCCCTTTAATGGCATACTAACTATATATCTACTGGTTTTATTTCTCGTATGCGCTTTCTCATAGCGTTCTTCACACATTTTTGTTTCTTTATTTATCACTAGCCGTCTTTGGCGACCAGTTGGTTTGCTAATCTTAATGCTCGTTAAAATTTTAATAATTAAATATTTTATGTAATTCCTACTTTAATAGCTTCTTCATCAAAATATTTTAAAACTTCAAATTTTGATAGTCATATAATTTACACATAATATTATAAAGGCCTTCAGTCATATCTCTCTAATTTTCTGTTAGCTTCTGTAGAATTTATGCTTTAAATTAAAGCGGAAAGGATTAATTTGCAATTAATATAATAATATTTTATACTGAAACAAAGCATTTTTTATATGAATACTGAAAACAGAGTCACTGAGCATTTAAACCTTAAAAGAATATCTTAATTTATGTAATATCTCAAGAATTTGTCTACAAACTTTTCTCAGATTCCTCATGAGCAGATTGATTAATTGCATCGTAAATTGCATTTTCAATGGATCAAACACTAAGAAATAAACAGAATCGTTTAAATAATCGGTCGAAAAGAGGTTAAAAAACTACTTAAAAACCGATGTACTTAAAACTATAAGCATATACAAAAAATATATAACTAACATAAATGCAATTTAATTACAAAAGCATACAACTAACCTAAAAATAATTTAAATCAAGTCTGCATCCATTGAAAATAGTTGTCAACAATCAGAACACAATGAGCATGCGTGAATTTTTAACGCCAGTTACGGAACAATCAGAACACAATGCACATGCGTGAATTTTTAACGCCAGTTACGAAACAATCAGAACACAATGTACATGCGTGAATTTTTAACGCCAGTTATGGTAAAGCAAATGAGTGAATTTTTCTACACCAGTTGGGGTAACGCTATGCAAATTAGAAATTTTTAATTTCCTTTATTCTGTTTTACTTTAATTCAAAAGTACTTCAGAATGAATCTGAAATATCGATTGATTAACAATATTTAATTTTAAATGCATCAAACATTAAAAAATTAAATGGAATCGTTTGAAATATTCGGTCGAAAAATGTTAAGCCTATCCTCATTAGAGAGGGAAAAAAACTGAAGCCTTACTCATTTGAAGAATTTTTTGGTGGGAAAGTTAGATTATAATTAATAATTAAAATTCTAATTAGAAATTCAAAAAACGGGACCTCAAATGCACATTTACGACCACCAAGGTATACATGTACGAAATTTGATAGCTGTAGGTCAAACGGTCTGGCCTGTAGAGCGCCAACACACACACACACATACACGCACTTTGAGATTTATTATAAACTAGCCGCCTTTGGCGACCAGCCGGTTCGCCAGTATTACCGCTCGCTACAATTTTCAATTAAATATTTTAAGTAACTGGTCTCTTAAAGGATTCTCAAACAAAATATTTTTAATCTTCAAATTTTGATAGTCATACCAAACTTATATTGTTTAGATCGTTTCGTTCAGTTTACTATATATATTTTGCTAATTTGTTGCCATTTCCGGTAAAACTTCAACTTTAATAAAAAATGTAAATGACGAAATTGCAATTAATATAAAGATATATTTTAATAAAACCAAGCGTTTTATTTTATTAATCATCTTTATTGTTATTTATTAATTATTATTATTATTGAATATGAGTATTGCAAACAGAATCGCTCGGTATTTAAGTCTTATGTTAACTAAAAAATATTTTTCATAGTTTATGTAATATCTCAAACAATAATTGAACAAAAATTTCTGAGATTCAGTATAAAATTCAGTTTTTAGTTTTGCTTTCAAAAGGATTGAAATGAAATCAATAATAATATTTTGTTCCTGCTTATAAATATATTTAAAAAATTATGAAGTCTAAATTTAATGCAATAAGGTATCATATTCTGATAAATATTCTGGACACACCAAATTTTAAATAAATGAATGAATGTTTCTATTTCCCACGATTAACTAAGACCTATTTGTGAAGTTTTGAATGTTAAAAATTTAGAAAAACTCACCATTTTCATAATCTTAGGCCAATTAATCTTCAGAAACCTGCGCGCTTATTGGCGTATTTTCTTTGAAACGATCGATGAAAAATCTAAAATTATCCTTTTTTTTATTGAATAGTGATATTCAAATCTTCATAAATCAGTCAGTTTAAGTGATTTGAAATTAACTCTTAAAAGTCAGTGATTTAGTTGATTGGAAATTAACTCTATGACCACCATAAAATCTGTGCTTTCTCTTGTGGTGTATGCATTCTTCTTAATATCCGCTCGAATAAAACATCACATACAAAAGTACTACATAGATGAAACACATCAAAAGTAAACATAACATTTCAATAGTTGCCAAAAACAAAAGAGAGAAAAATGCAATTAATAAGCAGACGATATTTAGAAAAGTACAGATATTTAGACTGGAAAATGAAATTATCTGAAATTAAAAACACGCGCAGACGATATTTACAAAAGTAAAAATATTCAAACCTGAAAAGGAAAATATATGAGTTATTCCATGAATAAATGCCATAAGTTTGTTTACATCTTCATTATTTTATGAGTCATTAAATATCAAAATGGATCGGGGACTGAATAAACACCCTGTATAGATCATAAAAAAAGATCATAAAATAATTTTTCTTGAATTTATTTCTTAGAAAAAATAATATTTCATATTTGTTTCATTTCTTACAGACACTTGCCGAAAATTATAATTTTGCAGATTTCATTTCCAAAAAGATTTAATTTATTTTCAGTTAGAGCTTTAATCAATGTGATGGCAACACTTTGAAAAAAGCTATTTTTTTCTCATGAATGCGAAACGTGCTTAATCCTCATTTTTATTTTTGACGAAAAAAATTACTGAAAAACATAGTTAAAATATTTATTTAAAAATTCATTAAAAATAGAAATTTAATTTTAAGATTAAAACAGTAGTATCATTTAAAAGATAAATTTTTTATCTTTAACTTCATGTAAAAAAATTTTTTGTGCGGTAATATTTTCGGCAGTTATAGCAGAAACATGTCAAAATTTCGCTTAATTTTTAAATAAATAAAATTCTAGTTAAAAATTCGAAAAAATAACCCCCAGGTGCACATTCCCGGTCTCCAAGGTATACACGTGCCAAATTTGGTAGCTGTAGGTTGAATGGTCTGGTCTGTAGAGCCCCAACACACACACACACACACACACATTGAGCTTTATTATAAGTATAGATATAGATATAGATTATAGATTTTATTAGCCTCAGCACTCTCAGATTTTCAGAATTTCGTAAGATTCTCATTTAAATCATTTTTTCTTAATTAAACCACTAGACAGGTAAGTATATGGCGCCGATACTTCGACGCCAGTGCTTGCGAAAAATCCGAAAACGCAAAATATTTTATTCTGCAAAATTAAATTAGAATCTTATGCATATATTTGACCCGGTCTCATATGCTCATAAAATATATCCACGCTCATAAAATATCAATTTCACCTGGTATATTAAATATATCATCTGCTAACTGCATATTTTCCGATCCCTCAATTTTAGCCTCAACTAATTTAGATGGTACAAAATCAGTCATTTTTTTACAACTAAAAATTCTAATTTTCTTTCAAAACTCTTCCCATTATTTGCTATAGAAGTTTAACCATTTCTCTAATTGGCATCGATGAATCGTTTAAACAAGAAACTACGATATTTAATTTATTTTTCTTATGTTTCAACTTTTCCGAGAATTTCTGATTGGACATGGCACCGCAATCTAATAACATTTTTATCAATTGAAAATTTCCCCATTTTTCCTTTACCAAGCCCTTTACTCCACTTAATAAATTGCTTTAGTTTTATTTTGTCTGAATGAAATTGCTATGATTGATGTTTCAGCGCTGTCCATATGTGCATTCATAACTCTTTCCAATTTCTTTTAGGGATTGGTTACTATAGCCGTATCCTCTTGGCATCTATAATGCAGGCTTACATGGTGTTTACCAATAGATTACAGTTGAATTTTGACATGCAATCGCTTTTTTTTATGAAACATTGAAATACAGTTAAACAATAGATATTTTTACTTTTTTTAACAAACTCTACCAGCTCAGTTACTGATTTATTTTCATAAGCTTTAAAGGTGCACTTTATTAGACACATTTTGGAGGTTTTGAATCCGGCAGAAGTACTTTCGGTGCGGTCTTATAGCCTATTTTGAGTGTTCGCTGGCTGCTTCGAGGAGTTATCATTACTTTCAATTAATGGCTTTCCATGTGACATTAAGTTTAAGTCGCATTCTTTTGCTAATTCAAGTGGTGCGCGCCAGCCCTCATCTTGTTTAATACTTATATAGACTGCAGTCTCTTTATTTAGTGTTTGACATATTTTATCTGAAACGATTAATTGTTTTAGAGATTCGAAATCAAAATCTTTCTTGATTTTAAATAATAATATTGAAAATTTGTTGTAAGGCGAGAAGCAGATTGTTCATGCGATTCGTTAATGCCTAGTGCCTTTCTAAAATTTACCAAATAAACTTGGAAAAATTAGCTCAAATTCTCTTTATATTATCGATTTCACTACTTCATAACTACTAGGTTCGTTATCTTTAATGTATACAATAATTATTTTAGATGTCCGTTCATATAATAGATTTAAAAAGAATTCCCTTTTAAATTTTTCAGGCACATATTTCGTTAAGAAAGTTATTGCAAGAGATGGAAAAAGAAACCTTCTCCTGTTTTTCTAGAAATTTTAATCCTTACATTTTTATGCTATTGATTAAAAAAATCTTAAGAAGAATCCTGACTATAGGTTTCGGTTTTCACAGCATGTTTGCTTTCGTTTGAATTAGATTGAGAAAAGTCTACTTCAAGTTTTAATCTTCCTCATTTAGTATTTTCAATTTCAAGAGTTCTAATACTTGATTTTTCAAGAATCTTTCTTTCATTCAGCGCACTGTTAATGAAATCTTTCACAAATTCTTCGTTATCTTTAAACAATTTAGAGTATTTAATAAGATTTTTAAGTTTACTCACCTTAGCTTTGGTGGTCTACTATCGCACTGTAACATTCCCCGTTTCCCAGTACTGATAAGACATTGTGTTGTACTGATTCATTGTGTCGTCGCTGTTACTTACTAAACTCCTCGAGATAGCCAGATGGAGGATCTTTTCACCTGGGTGGTCTCGCATCTGTTCATTAGCGACTACAATGGAAGACCACATATGGAATTTCTCGTCCCTGAGGTATTGACAGTACCTTCAAAGAGAAAAGGTTGTCCGAACATCTGGATGCTAGATGTTTCTCTTTGTGAAAGGACCTTCCCGCGACCCATTGGCGCCGCTGAGAGAGCATATG
Source organism: Argiope aurantia (assembly GCA_026543865.1). Lineage (NCBI taxonomy): Eukaryota > Metazoa > Arthropoda > Arachnida > Araneae > Araneidae > Argiope > Argiope aurantia. Next base: position 135,107 of record JAPMOR010052691.1, on the reverse strand, counting down.
GCTGAGCCCCGATTGGCCGGAGGAGATCTCAAATGTTAATTAAGTTGCCGAAATAAAGCGCGGAGATATTTTTTAGAGAGGAGAGAAGAAACGAATTGCAGAGGACGGTTGGACTACGCCCACGAGTTCGGAGTCTGAGAAACTACCCCTGGAGTTGTCGTGTTGACATGATAGAGAACTGAGTTCCAAGAAAAACCTTCGATTTTGACTGTTGTATCATCTACTACAGGTGTAAATAGCTATTTATTAAACCAAGATTAGAACAAGTTGGTTGTTCTTTGCATATATAAGGCTGTAAAACAAAGAATTGTCTGGAAATTCTGCTTCTTTATTTAATCAGCCTAGATCAGAACATTACAGCACAGTTTCTCGGCAATCAGCCTGAGATCTTCCTTGTGGCAATTTTTAAAAACTTTCTTCAAATTTCACTATAGCCACAAAAATGAAAAATTGTGCAACTTATCCAAAATGGTAATCGATAATCCTGTAAATGTTCTAATGAGTGGTAATTTCTCCATCTATGAACCACCGTTTGATGTGACAGTCCAGTTAATCGAGGAAAAGATTTTTTTTTTTTTTTGCATTTTGATTTCCAATTTACAGTTTATAAACGCACTAGCTACACACTCGACATAGCATCACTTATGTATGGCGCATGAAAGTTAACACTGTGTACTTCAGTATGTTTTGCACTGAGCATGCGCCAACAAATTCTTTAAATAAAGAAACTCGATCTGTCAGAGCCACTCGGAGATAGTTTAAAAGTATAATATATTTCACTTTTAATATATAACACATTAAGCAAGAAAATATCTCACGGATAACTAATTAAAAGAAATTTGTATGTGATGTGCAGTGGCCTAGTAGAAAATAATGGCCTGGAAAAAAATAAAAAAGAATTTGGGACAGAAATAGATTAATAAATTTTATATTCAGAATATTATTTATTAAGGATTCAAATAAAAAAAATTGCTACAAGAGGACATAAAAAAACTTTTAAAATGCAAAAATTATATGGGGAGTTAGTAGAGGAATTAGAATATCATTTGTTAATCAAACAGGTAAAAAAATTGCTGCCTGAAAGCAAACTCCAAGTAGAAATTTCTGAAGAAGGAGAAGAAGAGAAAGAGAAGGAAAGAAAGGAAAGGAAAAATATGGTGTGGGTAAACAATACAAGATAGTCTTATAGAAAGATATAGTTTAGCGTAACTTTACTTTTTGCTTTTATTACACCAGTATATAAATCGCTACAGAATATAAAGATATCATTACAGCTCGCAATTTTGCCGAAAGGCACAATAGTAGATGTGATATTTTAGATTGCCAACGATAAACACTTCCAATGTGCTGCAATAGATTTAAACAGACACCACTCTCAGACAACTATGGAATACCGCTCAAAATAATCCAATCCAACGCTTGACCGTTAAATTGAAAAATAATAATAATAATAAAATACAGAATTGGGACCTCACAGATTCTTTCAGTTTGTTAGCTTCTCCAGTCTATTGTTACGTAACTGATCCAAGGCTATCCTGAAAATTTCACCAGTCGATATTTATTTCAGAATTCTTATAAATACGAAGAATAGAAATGAAATTTAATTATTTTTAAATGTCTATTTAATGTATATTATAGTTTGTGTTTTAACTGCAGAGATTGGAAATTTATAGAATTCAATATATTAAAAAAGGAACGCATATGTTATTGAGTTAATTTTCGTTACATTATAATCTCATGAAAAACATAATTACACAAACATCGTATAACTTTTAACTGCCTTCTATTTTACATTGTATTGAGTCACCCTTTCACTTTTTTTATTTTGTAAAGTGTCTCTTAAATCCTTTGCATTACAGCCCTGACAGCACAAAATGCTCAATATTGTTAGGACACCTTCTTGATATTTAATGAAATATTTGGAAAATTGAACATAAGATGAACATCATGAAGATAGTATACAATATCGTATGCCAATAGGAGATACATTGGATGGCGCATATCATGTAAAAATCAAATAAACTATAAAAAAATTATGCTGGATACTAACCAGAAATTAAAATAATTTGATCTGAACATGTATGAAAGATGTAATAAACACTAGAATAAAATTAGATCATAAAATTCAACATAAAATGGTAACCTTCAGAATTAAAATAAATGATGAAAATATGAAAGAACTTTATTATTAAAATAAAAAATAATTTGTTTAAATGTTTCTGTCGCAACCAAACACATTCATGTCTATCTGAAATAATTTCAAATCAATATTCATTTAAAAGAATGGAAAATTTCTCTTTTACAGAATAAAAACTCACATCGTATTGATAATTTTACGATTTCATATTTTTGCAAACATCCTGAGCTTATTTATGTATATAGTGATATTTTTAGTCAGATATTAGTTCTGTATATTGAATCATGGATTTCGCCCAAAATGCAACGGCTGACACAATCAAGCTAAAACATATAAATCAGGATAAAAGCATTATCACATTAAGCTGTTTCTGAGCAGATATTCGAATTTCTTTCATTCAGATATTTTTTATTTTATATCAGTTTAATGAAAATATATTTCGGAACAATATCAAAATGATATTTTCTACATCGCCCTTAAAATTGACACAAGGAGATTATTCTTGATACAGAGTGCTGTGACTGCAAATAATCTGAGGCCATGAAAATCAATGTCTACTTTTTGAGAAAAACCCACTTTTTTTTGTTGTTGTTGTTATTACTTTTTCGCTGCTGTACATAATAGAAATTTTTCTAATATTTTTGAAAATTTCTACTTTTAGTTGGCAACAAATTCTAGTATTAGTCAAAAATAAATAAAATATTTTTTTATTGAAAAGTGCTTAAATAGCAAGATACTTTTTATACTTATTTCCAAGATAAATATCATTTAAGCCACAGATTCTTCAATTAATCATTTCTTTTCTGATTAAGCAATTCTTTGTTATGTCTACAAACTGTAGCGTTATAAATCTCGTTATTTGGTCCTTCATGAATTCTGGTAGCGCCATCTATTGCCTCGAAAGCATTACGCAGTAAAAAAGGGACAAATTATCTAGACGTTGGCACACTCCATGTTTGCAAGTTTATGTTGTATTAATTTCGAAGTTTGAATTCTGGCATTTTAGCACATTTTTCTTTTTACAGGTATTTTAATTGAATATATTTTTCATCACTATATTGCTTTGTATAAGAAATTTGCTGAATTTTATAAATCTCATTTTTCAACGTCGATTTTATGACTGACATTCTTTTTCCTGCTAACCGCATTTTAATCATTATATTATTTGTTTCAATAATAGAATTAAATAATGTACTAAATTTATGAAGAAATATGATATTTATCTGTTTGTTAAGTAAATTAAGTAAGTTTGTAGTCTCATTACTTACTTCCGCTTATAGTTGAAGTATGGCAGAATTGGATTACGTTGCAATTAATTTTTCGATATGCAACAATTGTTTCTTTTTGTTTTCTTTTAATTTATATATTTTAAGATCCATTGTAAGGATTTTGGAGCATTTAGCATCCATTGATGTTATCTTTGAATTTAAAATGAATTTATTTCTAATATATCAAAAGTCTTGACATACCAGCTTGTATATTTTTAATGCTTTTGTACAACTACATCTTTTATAAAATATTTGATATAACATAGCGTGGGGTTATGATACATCTCTCAGTTACTGAAAATGTGTAATCTAATTTAAGAGCTATTTACATAAATTTTAACTTAATTTCAATCTAGCAAGAACAAAATCGCACATTTTAACTTTTTATAATTTTTATATGAAATCTGCTAATTCTTGTATTGTGAAATAATAAATAGAAGAATAAATTACTTCTTGAAAAACAGAAGTTTTATATACAATCGCAGAGGTTATTCAAAATTATTTTTCGAAACATTTTATAATTTGTTATACAAGATTTTTTTTTTTTTTGTCAACAGCAAACTGTTGTGAAAAAAAATTAATTGAATTTTCATTTTATTATTCCATACTCTACTGCTACAAGATTTCTAAAATCACTTTATTAATCGTTTCTTTGTTTAAATAAATAGGATGTTCTTAAAAAAGCTAAGTGAAATATCATTTCAGAAAATATGTGCAAATTATCATTAAATAATATAATTTTTTATTCTTAAAATTTAAAATAAAGTTTCGTTTGTCATCTTTTAATAGTATATGTTTATTTAACACATTCTCAAGATAAGTTCTTTTTATTTGTAAATTTTATTTTAAATATAATTGGTCACCTTTTATTTCTTTCAGTTCAAGGATAATTAAAGATTTCATTTAAAATGTTAAATATGTATATAAGTTTGTATTATTGTTCATACTTTTTTACATCTTAATATTTCAATGAATGTATGAATATTTCATTTTTAAATACATATTTTAAACACTTAGACAGGAAGATCTCGTTATTCATATTCTTCTTAACTTTGTTGAAAGGAGTTTGTTAATTATTATTTATTATATAATAACAAGTTTAAGTTTAAATTTTAATAAGTAATCCAATGTGTTTGAAATTCTTAATTGAAAAAACATCAACCAGTATCTTATATTGTGGATATATTTCTTCAGTAATCGCATTATTTCTTTTTGATCAAGAAAAATTGGCAATAATTTTTTTTAATACAAAATAAAAGTGTATTGTAATTCTATTGTAAAATGAAATTGTTAAAGTAATCCATATGTGCTTTCAATTTTTCAGAATTATGTGTGTTTTATTCAGTATTGTATTTCATGTAATTTTCTTAGGTTGTCGCTAGGTGTTTTTTGTATATATACAGTTTCAAAATTTGATAAATTCGACTAGAAAATATATTCATCAGCATAAACTTCTCCTAAAAATTCATTTGAAAACCTGCAGAATTATTTTAACAATATAATGTTTTAATTGTTATAAATAGAAAATATATTTTTATCATAAGAACCTCTTTAAAATAAATTATAAGTAGCTTTATAGCTAGACACTATGAGACTTTGGTAATAAGACAATAAGTGGGACTATTATAAATATTTTTTAGAAATCTAATGGAAATATTTATTTATAATTTAGTTCTGAGTTGTTTGACACAGCATTGATTTTATTGATTCATATCCTTTTTTCAAATCATTGATAGATAATATAACTGCATAGACACATAGTAATACTATCTATATACTTAAGCAATTTTAAAATCTTGGTTGGACCCTTCTACAATTGAGGATTAATGATATTTTGATCAGTCTGGCATCTTAGTTACATCATTATATCTATGATTTTTAAAAAAATTCTTTTTGTGATATTGGAAGAACCTTACATATATCCTGTTGGTATATCATAGGTTTCAAATATTTTTTTCTTTCACCTTTTTTGGTTTTATAAAAATGGAGCAAGACACTACTACTTCATATCATCTAAGAGACTTATTCCTTCCTCAGTTGCAATGAGCCTGTCTCATTTGTATTTAATTTTCAGAATGAATTAAATGATTTATTGATCAAAATCAATATTTTTCTTTAGAAGTTTTTCTGCAGATTTAGAAATCTCTAATTTTAAACCAGTATTTAAAAAGAATCGAGTGTGAAAATATTAAATGTATTTCAAAATTACCCTAAGACTAATGCTTTCTAATTTTATAATAGAATAGAATATAGCAAGAATATTAACATTTAAAAAATATTTTTATAAATTTTATTAAATTAATTTTATACAAAAACAGGGATATAATTAAAAATAAATATGCAATCAAAAGTAAATATATTTTATTTAAAATTGATTTCACAAAATGTTATAGAAAAAATTCTCACCTTATATTTTCCAAAATTAAAAGGCAATATTAGAGTTGTACAGTAATATCAATTATTGCATTATATATACTGTTTGCATGTATTTTATATATATGAATTGCAATCGACTAAAGTTTGTTCACTTTTATATGTCAGATTATATTTTCTTAAATACAGTTTTTGAAAGATATCTTAAAAATTTATATAGTTGCTATAGAAACCTATAATTGTAATAAAGGTTTAATTATATTTAATTTGTCAAATAATAATAATAATATTTAAGCAGTGTAGACATAGAATTAAATTTTAAACATTTCTCTTCTTTCCAGTTCTTCTCAACTATGACTGATAATCTGCAGGATATTTATACTCTTCAAATTAGACGACATGGAAACCCAAACAGTGCATCACCATATTGTGAAGCATGTAAAAATGGTTATCTCCATGTTAACAGTTTACAAGTCCGTCAATTTACACAAACTGGTAAATTGCCAGGGGTTTGTAAATCTTGCAACATGGCCTTTTTAAAGATATGTAGGGTACAAATACGACATTTGACTCAGAGTGAACATCAGCCCCATGTTTGTCCTAAATGTAAAAAATCATTTACACATGCTGGGAATTACAAGAAACACATGCTTTTACATGAAAAGGAAGCTGAAAATCCTGGGGGTTTAAATGGACTTAAATCAAATCATCCTAAGCCTCCTTTCAAATGTCAAAAATGTGATAGAAATTTCCTGAAATATGGAAGTTTTATCAAACATTGCATTAATCATGATATGAAACATGTCTGTGAAATATGTGAAAAAGTCTTTAATACAAAACAACTTTTGAAAGGTCACATGTATTCACATAAGATAGAGCAACACTGTTATGTGTGTAAATTATGTAAAATCACTTTTAATGTTCCTGGCCAACTTGAAGAACATTTAATGAAACATGAAAAACAGAAAGCCAAAAGTGCCCAAGAATTAGATATGGAACAAGTTGAAAAACTAGAGTGTGTACAGATTCCAGATAATGAGTCAGAGCAGGTTCCAAAAGCAGTTTGTGAACAGATTATTAAAACTGAGTCGGAACGTATTCCCTATATGGAATCGGAACATGTTCCTAATATGGAATCGGAACATGTTCCTAATGTGGAATCGGAGCATGTTCCTATTATGGAATCGGAACATGTTCCTAATATGGAATCGGAACAGGTTGCAGAAACAGAATCAGTGCAAGTCGAAGAACAGGACCCAGAAGATAGTGACAAATTCAGGCATTATTGCTCTGTTTGTCAAAAGGGCTTTATTAATTTGGGAGCTCTAAAAAATCACTTTACTTTACACACTGGTAATTTGCGTTATGAATGTAAGAAGTGCAATAGAAAATTTCTGCATGCTTTTAATTTAAAAAAACACGCAAAGACTCATTTAAAATATCGTTTCTGTTGTCAGGTATGCAATAAGGTTTTTAGAGGTACCAAACAGTTTAAAGCTCATTCTTTAACCCACAAAAGGAAAAAGGAAATCACAGGTAAATAAATTTAGATATTCAGAAGGGAAACATTACTGTATTTGATGCTTTTCCATTGGAACAGATTAGGATTTGCCAAGTATAAATGCTGACTTTAATAAATATGATAATTACCTAAATGTTTGCAAATATGCTATGATCTTCTTTCTGATGCCACATTGTTGGAAAGGGGGGTGAATCTTGCATATATCTGCACATTTAAAATATATTTAATGTAATGAAAAATGTCCTTTATATTAATATATTATATGGATTTTTTTTTGTCTGTAATAGTCTTCCCTCGCTATCTATGCAAACAACTATGTCAGCACTTATTTGCCTTACAGAAGCTATAGCTTATTTTAATATTTTCCCCTTTATGTATTAAAATATTATTTCATTATAATAGATGAAATTCACTGTGAATATTATGAAGTATACTTGTCATGTTAATTTGAGCTTTGTTCTTATGTAATAAATCTCTTCTTTCTTTCTTTTTTTTATTTATTGTTAAACTGTTCTTGAATTTTTAAAATTAATCCGTGGTAATTCTGTTGAAGGTAAATTATACTTGAGACTTTGGTTATAGTATTTTGTGTAAAAATACATTTGCTTATTAAATGCATGTATCAGATTTTTAGCTATTTTTTACGCTGAAGTAATTATTCATTAAATTAACTACAATTAAAAATATAAATAATAGAATGTACTGATAAAGTCATCAGAACTTAATAGAACCATCTTTAAGGTTATTTTTAAATATGATGTTGATTAATAGAAAATATAATGGAATGCAATTTCAACATTTAAAAAAAAATCATATCTTGTGAAAGATATTTCCACCTTTATCTTTTTTATTTTATGAATATATTACTTTTATTGTGTATTTGAGTAAAATGTTTTTTAATGAATTATCGTAATTAATTGCTATATATCGGTTTCTAAAATTTAATTTCATAAACATTTTACTTTTCTTATTAAGTATCCTTTAAAGTATTTTTTAATAAAAGAGGATTTATGATTATATTTAATCATAATTAAGGCTTTCCAAAATTAGATTTGTTTGATTTTAAACTGAATTGTTTTGTAAGCAGAAGAATATTTTGTTTGTATTGTTGTGTCAATATTTTACATTGATATTGTAAAATTCATAATGTAAAAAGCTATGATCAACTTCCATTGAAGAAATTATATTTTTTGAAAATGTTGGTAATGATATTCATTTTATTTATCTAATTGTTTAATTTATATTTATTTTACTGGATTTCTTCACCATAAATGAATTCTGAGTGTATTGTTTTCTATTTTGGATTACAAATGAAAGTTTATTGGTAAAGAAGCATTAATATTGAGTTTGATGAAAATACTTTGTTTACTTAGCATGCATTAAATAAAATTTATCTGCTATGTATTTTTTAATTTGCTTTAAATTTGAAGAACAAATAAAAAAATGGCTATTAAATAAATAATTGTTATATTTCATTAAATAAATAATTAAAAATTTTGATTCTAATCATATCATATCATAAGTGCTTCTATTTTTTTTAAATTTTAAATCATTATGAAATATTATCTTGTGTGTAATATGTTTTGCAATTTACATAAATCTAGTTTTAAAATAATATGCACATAAACATTGAATGATCTTTTACATTGTAAATATCTTTTTGTTTTTATCTTATGATTTAATGCAGTCTGTAAGACTACATTTGTGAGCTATGATAGGATACAAAAATTCTTCATCCTATTATCTGTTGTTAAGAGGATAATCTTTTAATATACAAAACCTTTTTGGTATACATACCTAGAAATATTTGCAAAATTGTCTCTTTTTGCAGTTAGTCTGAAAGATATGATTTTATTTTCTTACAAAAGATCACCACTCAGAGGACACATAGAAGTCAAAGTCTTACTGAAGATATTTTTAGCTGGTGGATCTAATATGCAGTTGCTAAAAATTTGATGAAGGTTATGCTAAGCTACCTTGCTATCAAATTTGGATGAGCTCAAAATTAGAATCATCTGTTACTTTAAATAAATTAATATCAGATTTGTGTGAGAGGAATTTAAATATTGAATTAAGATATGTAATGATCAGAGTTCTCTGAAAAATTTAAAGATAACATATCAAAAATCAAGCATATTTCGATTATTTAACAATTTAATCCACTTTCCTATGTTAATATTTTTAAAAATTAAATTGGGTGTAGATTTTTAATATATTCTGTATATTATGTATCAAGTTCTATTTAAATATATTTTTATTAATACCTGGACAAACAAATTAGTAGAGCATTTTTTAATTGCACTTTTTGTGTTTAACTTATTTTAATTTGATTTATTTTTAAATTTTCTGCATTTTAAACATAATGGATTTTTATAGATCAGTCATATATATTTTTTAATGATATTTCTTTTGACTAATTCTTCATTATCTATTTAATAACTGATGAAAAATTCTCTATCTTAGTGGTAGAAGTTCTTAATGGTTCTTTATCTTTTGATATTTTATTGTATGTATATTAAAAATAAAATGCTGCTTAAATATAAAATATATAGTTTTGGCAAGTAAAATACAAATAGAAAGAACAAATTTTTGTAAAAGTAAGACACATTTTAAAATTACTGATTAATGCCATCTAAATATTGTCTGTAGTATAATATAAACAAATCAAAAGTAAATTGTAATACCTTTCCTCTATATTAGCATTTGTTATTGTTGAATTAATTTATACATGCATTCTATATATGTTTTCATCTATAGTTGTAACAAGCGTTTTGAAGATAATTTGGAAATGAATTCAGAAATTTAAGAATCAAAATTAAGAAATTTAAAGTTCAAAACTTTAAACCAATCAAAATAATTATTAAAAATTCAATCAATTTCATTAATTGTACAAGAGGGCTGTGAATTCAGTTTTATACTCTTAAGAATGAAATATAGACCTGATACTTTTTCTCAATCCCGGTAGATTTTTTATATTAACCTAAAAACAAAACAAGATACAGATACTAAATCTCTTTTCAGGTTCTTTTTTTTTTTTTTTTTTTTTTTTTTTGCTGAAATTTCTTTAAAAGTTCACTTATGAAATTGTTTTCACTTTGCCTTAAAATGCTTATTATAAGCTGTAGCAACCCCGCTTCCCCCCATTTATTTTCATAAAAACAGCAAGAGCATTTACAAATTTGTTGGGGGGAAAACCCCAGTATTGGAATTTAAAATTTTAAAGAAATTTCTGTTATTTAATTTATATTTCTTCCCTCTAATTTCATTTGAAAAGATCTTTATTTCATGCTTCAATTTATTGAATGACTTAGTTTTTATCATAAACTTTTTTAATTGTTACCATTTTTTATTCAAAAAATTTCCACAATCCAATTTAATGTATGAGGGCCATAGCGATTGAAGAGGTTGACTATTGAAGAGGCTGTACCGTTCGTTACATGTCTCCATGCCTCCTACGGAAGAGTAATAGTTATTTGGAATCAGCTGCTGCTATCACCTTCTTCCCTATCGTTCATTGCTGTCATAGCATACAGATCACTCGCACAACTTCGGACGAAGTTGATGTATCTCTTTTCCTATTATTTGTAAACATTTCTTTAAAATATGTCGAATCAAAATGGTTTTTTTTCCCCTCCCCTTCTTTCGAGGATAATTTTATGGAAAGGTACTGATAGCTATAATTTTTTCTCAACTCTGAATTACATTCAAAACCGATAGTCTTAGAAGCTCTCCTTTTTATTTGGGGGGGGGGGAGCCCTTTCTTCATAAATAATCACTTTAAAAAAATACATTTTCAGGCATGAATGTTTTTATTCGAACGATATTTTTATTTTAATTGCTGCAAAATGTGTTTTCAGTGGGATCCTTCAATCAATATGTATATTCATGTATTCTTTGCAAGATGAAGTAATTTGAAGCAAATTTTAATCTGCTAAAATTGAGCTCGTATTATTCAATCATATTAATTTTATTTGTAATACATTGGAAGCGTTAAAAAAAAGTGCTTCTTTTAAAATTCGACATTTATTATATTATTTTTTGAATATATGATATAGTAGAAACTACTAAAATTGATTTTGATGATTTTTGTATTAAATGTATTCTCATTTCTTTTGTAAGCGCACCTTTCTATTAATAAATTTTTTTTCTTTCTGAAATTTTTAATGTATTTTTAATAAATCCATATCAGTAGTCCTCTGTGATAAAATTAAAATTTTGGTAAATTTAAAATTTTTTTTGTTGTACTTTATACATGAAGCTGCTACAAATATTTAATCATACATTAATTAATAATATCAAAATATTTATGTGACAATTTCTAATCTGGGTTGCATCATCGAGAAGTGACGCAATATGCGTCTCAAACATTGGCAACCAAGTCCAGAATAATAACACTGGTAGATATTTATGATGGGCCACATCATCGATGATTAACGTATTATGTATTTCGTTGTTTCTCTATTACTCTTTGAAGTTAAAAACAGTTTTCGATTTAAATATAGATTTATTTATGGAAGTTATCGAAATTAAATCTTGTTTAGATATATCAATTATTTTCAGATATATTAAAATCAAATGCAGTATTATTAAATTGAATGTAGCTTAGCTTATTTATTCTATTTGATTTATGAGCATGTATAAAGTAAGATTTAACGTAATTAATTACTTTCATTAAGCCAGTATTCTCAATGCTCTAAGACCTAACATGCGCGGTAAAAGTGAACAATAGCAATAACTTGTCCTTATTGGACAGCTGCAAACAATTGTATCGTTTCCGCGCATGCGTAATCTTACTGAATTGATAGCACTGGTTTATAAACCCACCTTTTGCTTTAATCACTGGTGGATTTGCAGTTTGCATTAAATACCTTTCTTAGTGATTATTGCATATTTTTTTTTAGTAAATTTAGCCCTGTGTATTTTTCTCTGCGTGTCTTTTATCTACTACTTGTGCATTATCTTTTATTCTTTGTCTATTTGCACGGATAATTTTTGAACTTAAAAAATTAAAACTGTGGAAATTAAGGATTCTTTTAATATTTTTGTTTTCTCCGAAACGAAATGTATTTTGTTTTGATTTGTTTAAACACATTTACGCAATGTAGATAGTTTTTGTTCTGTAAATGTATAAACTATGCAAAATGAAGTCAAGATCAAAACACTGTATATGAATTATTTTTTGTAATTTGTTGCTGTGTTTATACGTGTATGTGCCTTATTATATCTTGGCATATTCTGATGTACATGGAAATATGTAATTAAGAATAGAATTTAATAAAGTATCTACTCTGTATTTTTTGAATTTTTGAAGTATTTGTCATTTTATACGTTATCTCTAGCATTATCCATTATTCTAATATTGAATTGTCGTTTATTTTAATGAAAAGGAAAGATAAAGAAATGATTGGAAAGTCTTTCAAGGTTATTTATCTATCTGTTTTGTCAGCTAATGTACCATTTTTTTATTCGAAATTATTTAGAAAATGTTGCACAAATAATTAAAGCTCTCTTCGCTTCAAAATTTATCGCGTATTTAAAATCAATTTAAAAATCTTTAATTATTTTTAGTAATGTTAGGAGCATTAGCAAAGTAAAGGTTAAAAATCGGAATCCTACTGCAATCATTTGAAGTAAGAAGCGTTTATTATTTGGAAAATCTTCAATTTCTTTATTTAAGATTATAATAATAATTTTTTTGTATTAACGATTATAATGGACTTTAGTGGTAGTAATTGTGACTATATAATAATTTTATTTGGCAGGTATAAATATGAAATATAATTAATTGCGATTGAACTGTGTAAATAGCGTCCTAGAAATATTCTTGCAGAATTTTAGCAAATCTTTTTATTTTTATGGAGTCTTCAGAAAGTGTATAAACATTATCCCTTTATAAAAGGAAATTGTTAACATAAATTATGCATATATGTAATATAGATTGAAATTTTACATTTTATACTTCCTAATCGCATATTATTTTAATGCTATTAAAATTTAATATAAATTTTATAAAATTTCAATCTAAAGTTGATAAAAATTTACGTTGCGTGAAATTTTAAATATTTCAGCCATTATTTTGGTAGTAAGAGAATCGATCGGATTTGACGTCTTTGTTATTCTATACTATCAATTTCATCCACTTATTTTAATGCGTGACATCGAATATCACTTGAAGAAGAAATATTATAGCCTACTGTTTGTTTCAGTATCCTGAGACTACCATCTTTGGATGATTCTATCTTATTAAGGGTCACATGCAGAAGGAGGTGCGCATTTCCGAAATTTACTTCATTCCTCTCACCCTTATTTTGCCGAATTAACTCATCCTAACGCATGGGCAAAAGCGTGGAGGTTTTAGAAACCGCTGGCAAATAATAGGTGATAGCCTTTTCTATGCTACTACCTTTGTTTGATAGTATCTTTTTCAACCGGAAGCTAGTTGATCTTTTCAATATTATCTCTCTCATAATTTTATCTGTAAAACAATTCTTTTTACTAAAGTGTTTAGCTGCAACTTTTCCTAGAAATCTTCTCTCCTTCAATTTTTTTTCTGTATTTTCGAGTGTGAATGTCTGCAATGTTGTTATGACATTTCCAGCGGCACCCGCAGCATTATATAATTATTTTGGTCCTGCCGCCTTCGAAGCTTAGAAAGAGTAATTGTCTTGTCCCATTGGGATGGACAGCGTGATGAATGTTTAGACTGAGCACCTGTACTATGGTGCTACATCTCCGAAATTTTATGGTTAATCTTATTTATACCTAATTAAAAAAATGCTATGTATGCTCTCTTCACATTAAGCTATTGGGTATCCATCCACGCCCTTTGTTTTCCAGCTTAATTTCCTTAATCTTTGTAATATTATTCTCCAAAAATTATAATTATTTTATTATTTTTGGAAAAAGCTTGCGTTAGTTGTAAAAATTCACAAACTATGAGTAATGAATTATTTATTTTTCATTTTTTTTCAGTTAAAGCTTATTAAAAAGAATATTTGCATTCGAATGTAATAGGAAGATTTGCATTTTCTAGAACAGGGCAATGGAACCAATTTCCAAATTCGACAAAATATTATAATAGAGATTGTTGTAATTAATATTTTAATAAATACTAGACGGATTATTTGTTGCATTTAATTTTTGTTAAATCTCTTATACATAATTTAATTTTTCTGATACCCTCAACAAATTGCTTTAAGCTTCAAATTGCAATAGACATTAGTATCGTTTTCATATAACGTGAAATGGACCTGTTCTGTTCATTGTGAACAGGAATCTTCCTAACGAAATCAAGTCCCATGATATCTCAATGCTATTTAAAGCATAACTCTCCGAGCATTTGGTCTTCTAATTGTCCATTGTATTTCTCGGTAATGTAATTTTACTTTTTTTCGCGCCTTGTGATTGTGTAAATTGCGTTGATGTTGCATAGAACCTTTCAATAATAGAAGAAAATTGTACTTTTTGATTAAGAGATGAAATTCATTCCAATAACGAAAACTATTGTTAGAAATATTGCAATTTTTTTTAAATTATGAAAATTTAGGAAAAAAATGTACAATTGAAATAAATTATTCAAAATGATGTAATTTCAAATGATAATTTTAAAATGATTTAGTGTAATACTGTTACCGGATGTTATTCCAGAGAAATATCAAAATCTCCCTTAATCTTTAATTGTTTAAAATTTCAGAAAGAAAAAAAAGCATTCCTTCCTCCAAAGTATATTTAAGCTAAATTTGGCCCGTAGAGCACCAATAGACACACATTCACCTTTCTATGATTGGTACGAGATTAGATGACAACGATATTTGGGTCATAGATTAATCAGATTTATTGATTTTTTTACAGGAATTATAAATGCTCGATAATTCTCTACTTCAAAAATATGTTGAAGATTGTTAAGACCATCGATTTTCAAAATATTATAATTTGATAATATAATTTACATCATATTAATGATGATCATAATGTTATATCATGTAATTCAATATACCGGCTGCTAATTTTATTGTTAGATGAATTGATGATTAATCAAACATTATTGTAAAAATCATGTATATTCAACTTGTTGGATGGTAACTCAACTCTAAATAGATATTGTCTAAAACTGGAACTATTTTTGCGTTTCCCCCTTATGTTTTTACTTCTATAGCACTTTAACTAATCTATACGGATATATACTTTTACTGCTCTACTTTTTCGTTATGATTTAAAATGCTTATATTTATATGTTTAGTTTTTTTAAAGTGTAAGAAAACATCGATTATAAATTAACAATTGAAAAACTTGCAACAGATGTCGCCACAAGCAATTGTTAGGAAGAGTTATTTATATCCCTATCATTTTTTCCCATCAAAATTATTGGTGCCATTTTACATATTTCAGTTTAGTCTCTCTCTTTTTTGAATGCAGTTGAATAAAATTATGCGTTATCATTTAATTACAAAATTATATTTTCTCTATTTTTTTCTTTCTTTTTTTTTTGTCACTTTTATTTCAAGGTTAATGCTTTGATATTGATAAAAGCATGAACAATTACTTTTTTATATATAATTCATATTTTTATTAAGTAGCTTGGGATGAACAAAACTCTGTTAGTAATGTACTAAATAGTAAATGCTACTCGAAGATTTTGGAAATTCTTGTTGTATATTAGCGCTCTAAAAGAAGACCATTTGGCTTATAATTACCACATTTAACACAGACGTACTTCAGACGATAGTATGTGAACCCGAGAGTGATTTATTTTTGAAAATTTCATTAAAGTTTTAATTAATTAAAAATAAAACAATAGTTTGTCGTGTTTCCGCGATAAATCCGGGAATATCATTTTATAAAATTGATTCTTTTTCCATTAAAATATTTAAAGAAAAGCTTTTAATTTTATCAATTGAGCTATTGTCCAAAATGTTCCTGGCATTTTTTTTTAAATATTTATTTTTGTATAACTTTCAATTATATGTTTCATTTTTGCAATGAAATGGAACTCGATTCCATTAGGAACTTGCATTTACAATGCAAACAAAACAGATATTGGCAAATAAAATGAATCGGTTTTGATGTCTGTCTCTAATGTAATGCCTAAAAAATAATTTGTTGAGAAGATCTTAAAAATGAAACTATGTATTAAAGATTTAATTGAAATTAAATGCAACCAATATTTGGGGCGAATCAGCTGGCCGCCAAAAGCGGCTAGTATCTACATAAAATAAGAGTGTTATTTTTTAACGCTTTAATAGTGTTGTTGTCTTATGTGGAGAAAATAATTTAGACATAATCTCTACGTTTCCTGAGGCACGAGATTTGACATTAATTCTGATTTTGAATTAATTTTTGTAATGGTTTTTTTTCCCTATTTATTTGATTCTCGATTTCTATCCATTTACTGCCCTTTTTTTAAAGATATAATTTTTAGCAAAATGGAAATAAATGAAAAGGAAAGAAAGGAGTATTTTGAAATGAAATATAAAGACGGTAAGCAGTAATAAAATTAACGGAAAATAGTATGAAATATTAAGTATATAAATATGAATCCGTCCTTTTATAAGTTAAAATAAGATACTTCTTTGTTATAAAAATTAAAGATCGATCTATTCGAATTATTTCTCCTCTGAAACTACAATATTTCCTTACCTTTCAGACAGCAATCAAATTTCCTGAGGAAAAAAAAGACTTGTTATTTAGATGAAATCCAATTATTTAGCCAATTTTTGATATCTGCGTGGGAATTGAACCTCTTTCAAGAGATAGCAATTTGCATGGAGCAGATGAAATAGTCTGAGAAAGGAACAACTGGTGAATATAGTTAAGGGAGAGTCAACATATCCCAAGGAAGTGATTCTTATATTCCCCCCCCCCCCTTTGTTTTTGTTTTTCATTAGTCTGGGAAACATGGGAAAACATTGTTGTGCTAGAAGACAACCTTGTCATGCCTTTCGTTGCATTCTGGATATCTTTTCGTTTAATATTTCGTGGAAATTTATTAACTGTTGCTTGTATTATTTACCATTGATGATTTCATTTGCTTATAACATTTCATAATAAGTTGTTGCTCTTTGTTATTTAAATCGCCAAAACCATTCTTTGCGAATTGTATTGAATGGGGCATTTTCAACAGAAATGTTCCAACAGCAACCGCTGTGTTTCCGATACAGTTTTGAATACAGTAACAGTTTTTGCAATGAAGTAATGTAACGAAACTTCCGGCATGCAGTTTGTTCGGTGCAAAACGCAGCATGTTTTCTAAACTTAAAAAAAATGTATATTTTAAACATCCTCCAGAGGTTAACAAATTAATTTTTAAAGATTATAGTCAAACGTTTCAATCATAACTTTTACGATTTGCTTGTAAGCAAGCATCTACTAGCGCCATCTACTAAAAATGGGCGAAATCACATATATCCATCATTAGAATGCGTTTTACACTGACAATATTTCTTATAAATTTATCACGACATTAAAGCTGTCTAGAAATAGTACTGATACCAAAAATTAAGAAAATTTGCATATTTTGATGAATTTTTGAAAAGATTTACATTTTAAAGCGATTTCGGTATAGTTTACAAAAAAAAAAAAAAAAAAAAAAAAAAAAAAAAATATTCTCTAAAGTATATAATTCGAAATGATACTTTGAGGAGAAATATATATATATATATAAACAGCAAAGATAAAATCTAAATAATACAGATAAATAATCAGAAATATGTATGAATGTAAATATATGTAAAAATCTACAGTTTTTTTCATAAAAAAAATAACGACCGGATATGAAATATCTTTTATTCACATTTATAAACACAAAGAAAGAATCATTATAAGAAATAGTTGACAAAAATATTTTAAATAAAAAAACAAAACATGACAAGCAACGTAAACTGTTTAAACCCATAATGCATTCATAGGATGTCGCAATTAAACGAATAAAAAATATATATTAAAAAAACGAAATATTTTAGAGACAATAAAACTTTGATTTATATTATACACAACTAAGTATTTCATTATTTGTTTGCTACGTTTTTTTTTTTTTTTTTTACTTTTAAACTTTTAGAAGTTTTATGAACAGTATTTTAAATTCATTTTGACCTTGAAAGTAGAGCAAGAACTCTTTGATATTAACTGTTGCATTTTTAATACATATTCATTCATTCAATTAATCAAAAAATTTTGGCATTTGTGTAGGATTTTTGTTTTTTGTTGAATAGTACCTATAACTTAAATACTACTTAAAAGGTGAAAGGAGGAAAAAGGAATACGTGAAACTACCTTTAAAATATATGAAACAAAATGTAAACTTATATTTCTTGTAAGTAACTTCACTTCAAAATTAAGACGAATTCAGTTTTAAACAAGCGATTATGAAAAATATATTCTTGTATATCTCAAAATTTCTTTCTTGGACTTTTATATGATGAAGTACATCATTTACCTGGTTACTTTTCTCTCTTATTATTTTTTTAAACACACAGTGATGTTTCTTCTCTTTCGAAATATGTTAATACAACAACCGTTTTTTCTGAGAAATTCAGTTTGGTAAAATTAAAGAAACTGTCTATGCTCAAGGTAATTTGTATTTTATGCATATTGTCTTCTTATAAGTGTAGAAATCTCTGGAATCTTCGGTTCCTTCTCGGCCTAGACCAGATCTTTTTTCCCCGCCAAACGGCATGTGCAGGTTTCTCACCAGCCAGCAGTTGCACCAGACTGTTCCAACCTGAAATAAAATATCCTTTTAATTACATTGCCAATACGTAGTATAAATTTGTGCTTTGCAATCAGTCATATGTTTAAATTTTCGCTTATGAAAATTTTTTTAAAATCATAACTACCTTTATATTACAATATAAATGAAATTTTGATAGAAATTCTTTCAAGAAGGGGAAAAAAGAGATGAAGTAGTCTAGGCTTTATATACACCATCATATTTTGTTTTCGAAAAGTGTGTTCGAAACAATTGAACGTATTCTTTCTTTCTTTTTTTTAATTGTATTCAATGGCTAAGTGAATTCATTCATTTAATAAGTTTTCTATCTTCACTTTTCTCTTTACATGCATTTATTTTTTCCTTGTTTTGATGATTTTGTTAACAATATATTTTTATGTGATATCTCTTATAAATTAATGGAACATATGAATGCTTACACTTTAAATGTGTTGTAAATATGCATTATAAAATAATTCTTATCAATTGATTTAATTATGATGATGCCAAGGCAAACCGAAACATTGGTTTATATTATACTTAGTATCTTTTATCTTTATGAATACCTAATATCTTTCATTTTTATTAATATACCTAATATTATTCATGTTTATTTGTAAATAGTAAAATGTGAGCTAACATTAATTCCTCATCGACCATGCTTTAGAGATTTAAAGAGTTGGCAAATAGAAAACATATTTAATTATCGAGCTCCATAATTAAAAGTATGTTTGAAATAAAATAAAATGTGACACAAAATGGAATGATTTTTTGATACAATTAACATAGAGAATAGAGGGATCTCCGTTTTATAATATCTGATTCAGATTCAAAATTAAGTTGTGTGCCAAAAATAAAATATAAATCCAAATCGGTATGGTAATTTCATGAAATTAAAGTAAAGTAGTAACCTCATGAAATGATAGTAAACTGAGAGAAAAGAGAAATTTTGTTGTATTTGAGCATTATTCAAAATTAAAAGATACGCCCCAAGCAAAATAAAATATTGATTCAAAATGGAATGGTAATCTAATGAAACGATGGTAAACTGAAAGAAGAGAGGAATCTTGTTGTATCTGACCACGGCTCAAAATTAAGAGAGGCGCCCCAAGTAAAATAAAATGTTGATTCTAAACGAAATGATAATCTAACGACACAAAAGCAAACTGGGAGAATAGAGGAATTTTACTCTTTAGATGTGTCAATAATTATATCTGACAACGATTCAAAATTAAGAGTTTTACCGAAAACTAAATAAAATGGCGATTCAAAATGGAATGATAATCCAATTAAACAAAAGGGAAGGGGAAAAAAAGAAAGAAATCTTATTCGTTTAAAAAAATTAGTTTTCTTCACACTGTCTCTAAAAAAAAAAAAATTACCGTGGAAGGGAGAATTTCTATAAAGTAAAGAAGGAAGCGGCCACTTACCTCTAATTTTGGTGCTATGGAATGAATCTTCTGCAGATCAGTTGACCAGATAGTTGCACTCAATCCGTAGTTAACCCTGTTTGCTCTTTCAATGACATCTTGAATATCGTCGAAGGGAGTTAAGCAAGTGACTGGGCCGAATATTTCTTCTTGCATGCATCTGCTGTCGTCCGGAAGGTCAGTGAGGACAACAGGTCCAATAAAATAACCCTGGAATCAGTTCTCGTAAGTTTAGTTTCGGATGACGTAATCGTCAATTAGATTCGCGATATGACATTCAATAGCAATATAAATCAGCATGTATAAATTCAGGCAAATTTTCCTTAAGTGTCCTTTACATCACGACCTTTCAATCTCAAATATCCTTTCTAAAAGATTTTTGATAAAGACTATTCCCTTTTTAATAAATGATTTGTAACGCTTTTTTTTTTTTTTTTGCATCCTGTTTTCTTACCTTTTTTCAGTAGCCATCAGACATAGGATAGTATAATAGAGTATGCGTATAACAGAATAAATAGATACTCCAATGATTAATTTTGACAAAGGAATGACTCTCTAAAGGTTTAATTGAATGAAGGATCATACTAAGAGAAAAAACGGCATTTGTAGAACTATCCCTTTAGATTAAAATAGGTTCTCTTAGCGTTTTTGAAATATTAGAGCATTTAAATTTTAGCCCATAACTTCTGGATTTTTAAAGAAATTTAATTTATATTTAAAAAAAAAACTATTATGAAAGTTTTCATGTTCTTTGCATATAATGTATGCGTATAATTTTTCCCACAATTCCATCGGTGTTTAGTCGTGCATGTATCGTATTGGAAGGCATCTGACTTATATGATTTTTTTATTGTTTTTTGATTCTTTTCTTTATAAATAATAAAGAGAATAAACGATTTTTTGTTTCTTTAACAGAGCTTTAAACACATAGTGATTGTTCGGGCGATAAAATGTTTTCCGTTTAACGGCAAGGAAAACGATTTCGTTGCTAAGAAGTTAAGCAAAGGATAGTTTAGTTCACTTTCGTTTATACAATTGAAGAGCAAACTAGGAATTCCTAGTTTTAGAAAAAAAAATTTATTGAAAAATTTCCTAAAATTACTGGAGTAATTTTTTCTTATAATATGTTAAATCCAAATTACAGTATGTTATTAGTATAATGTATGTATGTTGTAATATAATATATTTAACATATTATAAATTCTTATAATATATTAAATAAATACAGTTAATGTTTGTTTAGAATGTTTACTTCTTTTGTAGAAAACGGAGAACCAAATTTGTTTTAGAAAAAAACTGAACAATTAAATTTTTTTTAAATGCAAGATAAATCAGCATGTAAAATTTTAAAAATTTTAATAAATTTTAAAAAATTTAATAAATTAGCATTAATTTTTTTTAAATGCAAGATAAATCAGCATGTAAAATTTTTTTTTTTAAAAATGCAATATAAATCAGCATGTATAAATTCAGACAAATTTTCCTTAAATGTCCTTTACATCACGAAGGCATATCAGCAGTTCACAAGATTGAAATATAAAAATCGTCTTAGAAATAATAAAAATTGAATAAAAAGCCGAACTGAATAAAGCAGAAAAAATTATATTCTATAGAATAAAAAAGAATAGTCAAAAATTGAATCTAAGTATGCTATTGTCATTAGCGCCGGTGTCCTGGCCTAGGGGTAGCACGTCTTTTTCGTGATCTGGACGTCCCAGGTTCGAGTCTTGGTGCAAGCATGTTTGTTCTTCACCCTGTGTTCTATCTGTGAGGTGTGTGAAAGAGTACCCTGTAAAAAGGGGTTGTGCAAATGGGTGTGTGACTGTCATCTGCATACGAACTAAAAGTCAGACTCAAGGGTCTTTACCCTCAGAAGCTACTGCATCCCCTTTCCGTGGCAACGTGGACACGATATCATCATCATCATCATCATCAATTGTCATTAGCAAAATACCGCTTTGGTTTTATTCTAATTTATTACATTGTTTCCAATTCTCTAACTGGAATGCCAATTATTATGACGACTAAGTTGACCAAGTTTCAACAGAAAATGAAGAAATTTTAATCATAATCGTACATAATTTTATATTAAAACATATTAAAATAAACAAAATCAATTTATATCTTAAATTATCTCTTTTAGTCGACTTGTATAGCTCCTTCCATAATAATAATAATAATAATAAAATCTTGGTTTTCAGGAATAGTGGTCTTTGAATACTTTCTTTATAATTGATTTTGGAGGAATGTTTTGAATAGAATATTAATCTTCAGTTTTCGCATATTTAGATAGAATCAATCTTACCTTACGATTATTATCTGGAGGGTTTAAATTTTCAGACCCACACAAGAACGTCGCTCCTTCTTCTTTTGCGATCTTCAGATATTGTTTGATTCTTTCATAATGCGGTTTGCTGCATACAGGTCCTAACCACGTTTCATCTTCTAGTGGATCGCCCATCTTTATCTTCCTATTTTGAAAAAGAACATACAAAATCTTCATAAATTCATTTAAAATTTAGATTTCGAAGTGTTTTAATATTTATCTTTTAAGGATTTTTTTAGATATTTTCTGAAAAGATTTTACAAATATCTTCATGTGGACATGGTGTTGAAATTTAAAGAATGGCATGAGACTTATTTATCATGCTGGACATCTCACCACGATTCAGAACTACAAAAAACTATCTCAAATGGCTGTTAGTAATTGCTGATTATTTTTATTATTACCAGTAATTCGGCAAAAAACAGTATACCAGTAAACTACCTAGGAGTCTTAAAACCATGATTATAAAATTTAAACAAAAAAATCGTGATAATAAGATATTTTATTCGATTCTTTTGTATTACTTTTATACTGTGATAAAAGTATATGAAAATAAATTCAACTTTTAATGTAAACAATATAAAGAAGACTCAACAATTTACAATAAATTATAAGTAAACTTGTCCGGTGGTGAATTTTGGATTTTTGAGTTTAAGTAGAACCCATTATCAGATTTCTCATTTAATAAAATAAATCTATTGTCATATTTTAACACATTTATAACTTAATCCATTTGTTAATAATTTATCTTGGATTATTTTTTATTTTAGTAATTTTGTGAAAATGTAAATGATCTGATTAATTTATTTACTTTGACTCATGATCTCAGCGGATTATAAAATCCCTAATAATTTTGAAAACGTCACGAAACAGATTGGAACATGACCAATCATATTTGACAATGAATATTATCCTAATATTTTTAATTAAAGAAATTGAAATTTTACACATTTATTTATTTGAAAAATGGGTTAGTCTACCGGCCTAGAGATCCTCCCTGAATCCACCAGTTCTAGGCAGCTATCTAGTTGGAATCCGACATTTTGTACATGATGAATTTTTCACGGTTAAAGCAATTATAAAATATATAATTAAATAAAGATCTATCAATCAGCATGTTTAAAAAATATTTTCAAGATACGTTTAAAAAAATATATTAAAAATGCTTCCAAGATTCACATGTTTCCAAGATTTATTATTGCAAGTAATACTCTATTCTAGAGTTGGTTGGAGTGGATTTAGTTTTGCGGAAATATAACTGCATATATTTAAGTTTAAATTATATTACACTTATATTTGAAATTCGAAGAACAATATTAGTTTCTGAAGGTATAATTGCTTCTAATTAGAAATCATATGAAATGGGTTTTAGTTAAATATTTCTTTAATAAGTTATTTTATTGTACCGAATTCTTTCGTTTTAAAAACATGTTTCTAAATTTCGGAATTTTTGCTCCATAAAATTAAATTAAACAATTTTTTTTTTGCTTACTTTGCTTCAGCGACAAATTTTTCAGCAAATGTCGAAAATAGTTTTCTCTCAACGTAGATTCTGCTTGTGCTCAAACAAATTTGTCCTTGGTTTATGAAACTGCCACTGTATAAAGACATCAACAAAAATCATTTACATTCTCTTAAAACAAATTGTGTTAAAACAAACTGAATTGATATTTATTTTATCGAATAAAGCTTTCTCACCGAATCAAAGCTGGGATGCAGTTGTTCAAATCTGCGTCACTGAACACAATTGCAGCATTTTTACCACCCATCTGAAATGAAACACAATCGAGTTATAATGAGATATTCTGTGTTCAACAAGACTGGGCAAGGTTTATTTAAAAAAATTTTATTTCAAGTTGCCAGAAGTATGCGAGCCGTCACAATAGCGATTGGTGATCTTGGTGTAATCTGAAAGCCAAGTAAACCTGAAGCCGTAAAAAGAAGAAAAAAAAGTATCCAGGATTTTATAATTGGAAGAGAACTTTCTTTAAAATTAAAAACTGTCTATTAGAATTTGCTATAGAATGATTCTAGGAATACATACTTAAAGATAGGGATATTTTTACTATTATTAGTTCTGGATATTTTTACATATTGAATTCCTTTTATAAAAAGCTCTGCTCAGTAACTTAACAATATTAAGTGGAGTCCAGTGAATAGAATACTGTCTATTTTAACATTTTGTATCATAACGAGGAATCGACTTTCTATTCGAGGAGTTTTTTAATACCATCACCCAAGAGATTTCCATAATCTTGACATCACCTCTCTCATAATTATATCGCTTCGCAATGCTTGATAGTATTTATTCATTCTTAAGGAACCCGGGTTTACTTGGTAATTTTTTAGATTACTTCAAGATCGCAAAGGTAATGGGTTTTATTGGCGACTTTCATATTACGCCAAGATTTCTAAACTTCATTATACATATGATACCAAGACTTCACCAAAATGTACAAGAAAACGGGCTTACTTGGCGACTTACCCTCATTGAACATGAGATGTGAATCTATGACACTTACCAAAGTGCCATAGGTTCATTTTTCATCATCCATTCATTCATTTCATTTTTTTTAACTTTCAAGCATATGAAATATAGAAAAAGTATTGTATAGCTTTAAAAAAATCAAACTCGAGATTTTGACATATCTCAACGTTTTGATCCCCCCTGAGACTCAAAAACACATTTCGAAAATTATATATGTATGCCTGTGAACACAATGACCCAAAAATGCTTTGAACTAGACGGATGGAATTTGATATATGACCTCTGCTCCAAATTTGTAAATTTCTTGAAAATTTTGAACAAAATCCATTCACAACAAGTGTATCTGTTCGGCTGTCCGAATACAAGTTAACACAAGAAACAAAACAGAACTAGATTGATAAAGTTTGGTATACAGTCTTAACTTCTGTAACGTAGATATATATTAAATTTGGAATCAAATCTCTCAAAGGATTAATAGTCTGTCAGTCTATACGTTCACAAGCATGTAAATGCGAAAATTCAAAAACGCAATGACTGAAATATTTGAGACTGCATTTTGTAGTTCTGTGTAAAAATTTTAGGTTTAATTGGTCAAACCGTCAGTTACGCATTCGGTTTCCCAATAATTTTACATTAACCGCATCCCAGCGATTAATCGCCAAAAATCTTAATATAATAGGCCTTTTCGTAACAATTATTTGCCAATGGTATACGGGAAATAATACATAAGTGCATTTATTAAAGGTATGCGAGAAAGGTTCGGAGAGACCACTACCACTGGTCCATTTTCTTATGTTATAGCATTATTTTAAATTCTTAGCAAAACGGAACTGTGGATAATATACAAAAAAAAAAAGACGGAAAAATTGTAATTTTAGATCCGATATGTAACTATTAAGAATTTATTTATAGATTAGAAAGCCTAGATTACGTATATCAGTTTAATTTCAAGGGAGATGCTTTAATTTAATCTAATTTGTTGTTCAAGTTCAGAATTTGATAAAATAGTTCAGAGTCACTCTCAAAAGGCATCAAATAAAATATTGATGTAAATAGAAAAATACTTTTTAATCAGTATGTTGGTCAAAAATGATTTTAATTTTATTAGCGTCTTTTAATATTAATTTAATGTTATTACTATAAGGTTATTGAACAATTTTTTGTTTAAACATGGCACATCTCAATTTTAAATTTACTGTATTTTAAATTTTAACATTTTTTTCTCACAGCATATCGTTATGTGTATGAATGTCAAGCACTTCCGTTCATTAATTTGTAGGTTTTATACTGTTAAAAGAAAAACAATGCTAAATAGCTCAAAACGACCTTTTAAAATTTTATTGAAAAATCTATTTTCCTCTTATTTAAAGAATAGATAACTCAAATTCATAGCTATTGTCAATGTACTATATGTGTACTGTAACTATTGCCAATGCACTCAATATATGAAAATAAATTTTCAAGGAACTTCTGTGCGTTTAACTTATGACAAATTATTCTTTATTCATAGTAATACTGATTAATCTCATCGGCAGTATAAGTATTAATTTAAAAAAAAGCATAGTGTTTTAGTTATATAATAGATCGAAAAATATATTGCAAACAAAATTCTTTCCGTCAAAAAAATTTTTTTTGCATTATATGTAATATAATCCAATTGTTTAAAATTCTATACAATGGAAAAACAGCATTTTTGATTATTAGATAGAAATATAAATAAATATTTAAAAAAACATCCATATATAATGGTAAAGAATAAAAAGAAAGGTTTAATCTTTTCTTTTTGATATATTTCAATAATTTGTTTTTGTTTCAGATGCATTTTTTTCAGAGTTTTCATAAATTTTGTCTATTTCTTAAAAATAAATCTTATAAAAGCAGTTTAAAAACATTCTTTTATTAATGTGCTAAAAATTATAATTTAATTTGTTTTAAATATTACCAATTTAATTTTTAATCCATTATAATAAATATATTAAAATACTGAAATAATTTTTTTTTCTTAAATTGAATCTAAGAAGGCGCCACTCATATAAAATCAAAATTTAGCTAAATCCATATATTAACTGCTTAGTTTCTGAAAATACTTAAATAGTGTACTGTAACCCAATATACACAAATGTACAAAATTTTAAAATTTTAGCACAACAGGAAGTAAGCGAAAAGTCAATTGCAAATTTCCATCTTTAGAAACTTGAAACAAGTCAAGAAAACTATTAAAGAAAGAGAAAATTTGAAACATCAAGTTTCCTAATCACTTTTGTAAATTCTCTCACATACACCTAGAAATCTACATTATTTCAAACTGCACTCGAGCTGCTTGAATATCCTGTGTTCTCTTATGTTAAGAAGTTGTGAAGCATTTTTTATAAGAAAATTGCAATGAAAGTTGAAGACAATCCACCTTTCGGGACAAAAACTATAAAACTCGACAACTATCCGTGCTCAACCTTATTATGAACCAATTCGTTCCCAATTCCAGTGCAAATTAAAGAATCTGTCCCAGATCCGTTCAGCTATCGATTATCTTCTTAATAGCATCGTAATCGATTCCTTCCTTAAATTAAGGGCAAGTAGAGGGCATTCTGATGAATTAAGGCTAGTTAAGAATTCCAGCGTAGAATGTATATACTTGCTCATTGCTTCTAGCTAAAGAGAGAGAATCGAAGTTTGTATCGAACATTAAATTTGTATAAACTTCTTTGAGTATTTGAAAGAATAAATTGTTTTGTTGACTGATTAAAAATTAGCCTTGTAAAGAAATTGTAGAATAAATTGTTGTATTACTTGATTTAGATTTTTAATTAAGCAGCTATGCAGAAGTTCATTCATTATTAATTTTTTTTAAAAACCAGATGTTTTGTAATATATATATATATATAAATTGAAATAATAACTCTAAATTAACTTAAAAACACTTCTATTAAAATACTAAAAAGTAAACCTTTTTTAATTAAAAATAAAGAATGTTTTTTCGAATTATGACTTAAAAATCAATTTTTAATCCGTTAGTGATAAGCATATGTTTCCAATAAAAAAAATTAAATTTTATATCATATCAGTAGGAAATTGTATCTCTGAAAAAACTATAAAGTATATATTTTTTTACAATCTATTTATCTTATTAGTGACTAGCCGCCTTTGGCGACCAGCCGGTTTGCCAATCTTAATGCTCTTTAAAATTGTAATAATTAAATATTTTATGTAATTCCTACTTTAATAGCTTCTTCATTAAAATATTTTAAAACTTCAAGTTTCAATTCACTCATAATATTATAAAGGCTTTCAGTCATAACGTAATCTGTATCTCTCTAACCTTCTGTTAGCTTCCGTAGAATTTATGCTTTAAATTAAAGTGGAAATGATTAATCTGCAATTAATATAATAATATTTTTTACTGAAACAAAGAATTTTTTTAAAATATGATTACTGAAAACAGAGTCACTGAGCATTTAAACTTTATGGGCACTAAAGAATATCTTTCTTAATTTATGTAATATCTCAAGAATTTTTCAACAAAATTTTTTCACATTCATCACGAGCAGGTCTATTAATTAACAATGTTTAATTTTAAATGCATCAAACACCAAGAAAATAAACAGAATCGTTTAAAATAATCGGTCGAAAACAGGTAAGAAAATTACTTAAAAAACGATGAAATTAAACTAAAATAAATACAATTTAATTACAAAAGCATAAAACTAACCTAAAAATAATTTAAATCAAGTCCGCTACCGTGGAAAATAAATGTAAACAATCAGAACACAATGCGCATGGCTGAATTTTCAACGCCAGTTACGGTAAAGCAAATACGTGAATTTTTCTACGCCAGTTGGGGTAACGCTATGCAGATTAGAAATATTTAATTTCCTTTATTCTCTTTTATTTTAATTCAAAAGTACTTTAGAATGAATCTGAAAGGTCGATTAATTAACAACGTTTAATTTTAAATGCATAAAACATTCACAAAATAAACAAAATCGTTTGAAATAATCGGCCGAAAAATGTTAAGACTAAGCCTCATTAGCGTGGGGAAAAAATGCTGAAGCCTTACTCATTTGGTGGTGGGGAAATAAAAATTTTTTTGGCGGAAAAGTTAGTTTTTAATTAATAATTAAAATTCTAATTAAAATTTCAAAAAAGGGACCCCAGGTGCACATTCCCGACCTCCAAGGTATACACGTACCAAATTTGGTAGATGTAGGTCAAATGGTCTTTTCTGGTAGAGCGCCAACACACACACACTTTGAGCTTTTTATAAGTACTTGCCGCCTTTGGCCTCCAGCTTGGTTCTCCAATCTTAATGTTTGTTAAAATTTTAATAATGAAATATTTTATGCAATTCCTACCTTAATAGCTTCTTCATCAAAATATTTTAAAACTTCAAATTTTGATAGTCATATAATTTACTCATAAAATTATAAAGGTCTTCAGTCATAACGTAATATGTATCTCTCTCATTTTCTGTTAGCACCCGTAGATGCTATAAATTAAATTGGAAAGGATTAATATGCAATTAATATAATAATATTTTTTACTGAAACAAAGCATTTTTTTTATAATAAGATTACTGATAACAGTCACTGAGCGTTTAAAATTTATAGGCACTAAAGAATATCTTCCTTAATTTATGTATTATCTCAAGAATTTCTCAACAAAATCTTCTCAGATTCATCATGAACAGATCGATTAATTAACAATGTTTAATTTTAAATGCATCAAGCACTAAGAAAATAAACAGAATCGTTTAAAATAATCGGTCTGAAATAGGTTAAAAAAACTACTTAAAAAACGATGTACTTAAAACTATAAGCATAACAAAATGATATATATATAACTAACGTAAATACA
The DNA here is from genome assembly GCA_026543865.1 of Argiope aurantia. Taxonomy (NCBI): domain Eukaryota; kingdom Metazoa; phylum Arthropoda; class Arachnida; order Araneae; family Araneidae; genus Argiope; species Argiope aurantia. The sequence goes on along the minus strand of JAPMOR010052691.1, from coordinate 105,008 downwards.
ATTTAATTACAAAAGCATATAACTAACCTAAAAATAATTTAAATCAACGCATTCGTTGAAAATAGTCAACAACAATCAGAACACCATGCGCATACGTGAATTTTCAACGCCAGTTATGGTAACGGAAATGCGTGAATTTTTCTACGCCAGTTGGAGTAACGCTATGCAGATTAGTAATTTTTAATTTCCTTTATTCTGTTTTATTTTAATTCAGAAGTACTTCAGAATAAATCTGAAAGATCGATTAATTAGCAATGTTTAATTTTAAATGCATCAAACAGCGTTTGAAATAATCGGCCGAAAAATCTTAAGCCTAGCCACATTAGCGTGGGAAAAAAACTGAAGCCTTACTCATTTGGCGGTGGGGAAAATGAAAAGATTTTTTTGGCGGGAAAGTTAGTTTTTAATTAATAATTAAAATTCTAATTAAAAATTCAAAAAAAAAGGAACCCCACGTGCACATTTCCAACCTCCAAGGTATACATATACCAAATTTGGTACTATAGGTCAAATGGTCCGGCCTGTAGAGCGCCAACACACACACACGTAACATTGAGCTTTATATAAGGATAGATAACAAGTAAAACAATGCAGACTTACTAATATTTTGTGAAAAAGATATTTCACCCTTTTGTAATCAAAACTGACGCCGTGATGAAGTTTTAATAATATCACAGTTTTAATTGCCACTTCTGTAAAGATCTGAAGGAAAGATATGTAGAAGATCCATCTTCAAAATAGCAGTTGATTAGCTTAATTACGATAAAATTTAAAACTATGTCAGTTTTAGCCGCAGAGAAGTAGAACTTTTTCATCTAAAATGCTAAGAAAACAAGAATATTTTCACAGAAGCCTTTATACGAAATAAAAATTGATTGAAAGTTAGCATATTTACTGTTAATAAAGTTTTGAAAATAATGAAACATTGTTATATCTTCAGGAAGACGAAATTGCTCAAAATTTCTAGAACTTTTGTTAACTAATAAAAGAGTAAAAAATCGATTACAAAATGCTTTCTTTACAAATATGAAGAATTTTCAGGTAAATAATAAAATGTTATGTTTTTCTAATATTTTTAACTAATTAAATTCCAATTAACTTTCAAAATATATGTAGGTCAACAATAATAAGAATATTGCTGTTTGCAATCAATGGCAATAAGTATAATCTCATTCAGCTTTGTTTCCAACAAATGAAGACTTTCGTAAAATCAAATAATATTTCATGCAGAAGTAACAATACTTCTTATGACTGAAATATTTTTGATTTGTTCGTATTTACAAGACTAATATTAAAAGTTTTTTAGCTGCTTACTATAAAGTAATCTGAGCTCTCATTACAACTCAACTAGGAATATGCGCACATATGGCTCAATGAAACTACTCTCTGACCTAATGAGGAAGGTAAAAAAAAAGTCATATGTTTTTAATTTCCAGTACACGAATTTTGCAAAAAGAAAGATTGCAATTGTCGAAAGATTCGAACTCAAGATTTTGATGAATCTCCAAGTTTTAGATTTCCCTGAGTAAAAAAAAAAAAAAAAAAAAAAAAAAATGAAATTTTATCTATCTATCTGTGAACATGATAACTCAAAAACCTTTTGACCTAAACACATGAAATTTAGTATGTGACATTCACACCAAACTTGCAGATTTCTTTCAAATTTCGAGTGAAAAGAAGTCTGTCTGCCCAAATGAACGTAATAACTATAAAATATCTAGAGACAGATGAATAAAATTTATTGCCAGATTAAGCATTTAAAATGTACAAATTTTGAGTCACTGACTATTGGTTTCTACATTCTCATGCAAATAAAGGCATTTGATAAATAAAATTTTGTATGAAATCTTGTTACTACAGTTGTAGCTTGATGCAAAAATTTGGATTCAATCGGTCTAAAATAAGGCGGTCAAAATGCATACTCTGTTTTCTTTACTATACTATATGTTCATATGCGAAACTCTAAAAATAAAAATATGAACATACTCTTGGCATTTACAGCTTTGTCCAAACTGCTCGATCTTATGTGAAGGCCGTTATAAGGCAGTTAGGCAGTTATTTGGCAGTATGTGTGAAAGATGCAGGTGGACCACTCTTACTGAATTCGATAATTATAAATATAAATATTTACGCCTTTAAAAACAATCGAAGATTATAATTCAAATAATAGATCTTTACTTTATGCTTAACATTTATGGGATGTGTATTAATCATTAAGAATATTTTTTTGTATGTTTTTTATACAAATTACTTTTTATCCTGTCTTGATGAAATGTCCTTAAGAAATTCATGTTCTTTAAGAAAAAAGGAAGGTTACTGTCATCTTTGCAAAGCCCAGAGTTAATTCAAATATTAACCAAAAATTAAAAGTTTTTTTTTTTTTGGTATTTTTAGCAATATCATTGGCAAATAACATCCTGCAAAAATAACTGCTACACCATCTTGAAAAATATCTTTAAAAATTACATCTTTTAATGATATCAAATTTCATTTTCGTACGATTTTTTTACAGTTTTCATATTTTTAAATTTTTTTGGATACATAATGTATTGCAATGTTTTTATAATTATGATTAAAATTCAAGTTAATTTCATTGCTCCATCAAGCAGTTCAATCGCGTGCTTTAGCAATGTTAAGATTAAAATAAAAAATTGATTTTTTAGGCACGAACTCTGAAGTTGAAGTTTTATCTTCTATTTTATTTCATAAAATATATATTTTTGATTATATGTTCAGTATTTTGTAATATATGGATTCAAATAAATTCATATAATCTAGTTCTATCAAATAATAGAGTGACATTTTAAATTGATGTATTAAATATTAGTAGTTAGATAGCTAGGAATATTAATATTGGGGTCAAACAAGCTAGTAGCCAAAGGAGGCTAATAGTCTGAAAAAAAAGATGCTAACATCAGAATAATTCTGAGAGTTGTATAATAGTTTCGATATAAATAATATTATTGTATTTAAAATAATTACAATGTATTTTACAAATTTCAAATACAATATATATTTGTCTTTAATAGAGTGGTCTACAGTTTGATGAAATAAAAAAATTTGATACTCTACTGAGAGTAGTTTCTTACTTTGTGGTTGATGGTATACATAACTATCATAAAAATAATTTAGGGTACGGATAGTTTTTGTATGAATATTTTTGAACTGGTTTACATACTTACGTTATATTACAAAATCTATGGTTAGTTAAATTTCTTAGAACACCTAAATATATTTTTAATTTTAACGTATTTATAAAATAATTAATTTTTATTTCAAAATCGAATAAAATTATTATAGAAAATATTTAGAAGCTCTTGCATCAATGCTGATTAGAGCCGTAACCCAAAGAAGAAGACGTTGTTTATTTGTACTAACAAATGTTATCATGAGATTTATAAAAATTTTTATCAATTAAATGTTTTTGAATAACAACTCTATCAAAGTAGAATTCAAACAAACAAATATATATTTGTATTTCCATCAATATTGAAATAAGAAGTTTTAATGCGATACAATTCAATTAATACATAGCAAAAAGTAAATTCTGATTTTTTTTTATGTGTGTGTGCTGAAAGGGATTGATTTAATCAATATAAGATAGAGGTCGTAAAAACGCATACAGCAGCTCGTTTGAAAAAAAAAAATCTATTTACTTCATTAAGTTGGTTGTATATCTCCCGGTATTTTATTTATATGAATGTTTCTTTTACGAAACTTCTGACTTTTTCCTTAATAAAAACATGCTTAAAACGACATGTTTACGAACCTTCTTCTAAAAAGAAATATCTGATTATTTTTAAAAAGCGAAAGATAAAATTATACGTTGCTAAATACTCAAATCTGTAAACATGGTGACAGAAAATTTTGGAAATTGCGTATTTGTTCTTTAAATAGTTGTTTTCAATTTCAAATTTCGTACAGTAAATTTAATTTGAGGCAGTTTTTAAAAACATAATTTATTTGGTGTTCAAAAGTGTAGAATTTTTTTTCAAATTATAATTATTTTCTTCTTTTTAATCTTTAATTCATAATTTATTATTGTAAATTTCACCGAATTATTTAGGAGAATGTGTCTATTTCTGTCTATCGGTATTCCACAAGCAATATTCTTTCATTTGACATATAGATAGACATTTCATTTGACATAAAGACATGATACAAATAAACTTCAAAGAATAGAAATGTACTTCTCGGGAAAATTTTTGATATTTTAATTCATTAAAAATTAAGTGAAATATTAGCATTTTCTGAGATAATTTTCCGAAAATACATTTGCGGAAAAATAATTTTTATAATATTTTACAATACGAATATTTACAATATTTTTAATGATGCCAATTTAATTGTATAATTTTTTTCTGAATTTTTAACAACCTATTTTTCTAAAAAACAAATTAATTTTATTTCCAGAAATACATTCATTGTTATGATGAAATTCAAACCAGTTTCATTGTTACATCATACATTTAATCGCATGGTTATCTCCTTTTATAAAGAAATGAAAATTTCGCTTTTTATCTGCATTGTTTACATAAGGAATAAGAAAGTGAAGTTATAACGCTACAAAAAGCAACATGCAACTTGATTACAGGTTATCCAGGCATTTGTATCTCTAAAAGTTCTATGATTTTGTAGGATTCCATTCATTATGAATGTTCATGTATACAATAAACAGAACAGGTTTAAGGCTATTAAAATAATACGCTTTTAATACCTAGAACTATATGATGCTTACAAATACTTTATTTAGGGGTTTATAAATAGAAGATTACGCATGAGAGATTTAACTGAAATTAAATACAATAGTATTTCTGAAGGATCACTTGATCGCCTGCTCTGACGGCTAATATTATAAAATGTTGAATAATATTTTTCTTGAATTCACTGCCAAATGTTGCCCTTCTTATTGAATAGAGAGATTAAAGAAATCAAGTTCTGAATGTAATAAAATAGCCCATTGTCTTTTAGAATATGCAACTGTTCAAATTTTAGCGCACCAGGAAGTGAGCGAAAATTGCAAAGTTCCAGGTTTACAGATATGAAACAAATCAAGTTTAACCCTTTGAAGGGCCATTTTTTTCTAGTCATATTACGTTAAAATATTTTTAGGCTTGAAATTAGAATAAGAAAAGAGATCCATTTAGCTTATTAGATAAATTTAATTTGGTTAATTAATAATTAAGTAACAAATCAAGACACATCATTTTGTGTAAGATAAAGAGCCGAAGCCTCTAAGTTTCTGTCTTTCTAAAAAAATTTGTCAGAACTGATGCCAACTTACATAAATTCATACAAAGATTGATAAATTTGGTGGGAAGCATACTTCCCACGGCCCTAGAAAGGGTTAAAGAAATCGTTTTAAAAATAAATTTTATCATAGATTGTAAAGCCCGCTCCTCCGCTCCCAACGACGAAGGTTGCAAACCAGTCAAGAGGGTAAAGGTCACATGGTATCCGAGGGGGAAAAACCCGGAGGGAGACGGAACAGGAAGTGGATCAGACAGAGAAGGACGAGGGACGACGAGCGAAGGTGGTGTGTGGTTCGCCATGAACGAAAGAGAATTGATTCGCTTTTATGTATTATATTTTAATCCATTACTGTAAATATGTAAATAATATAATAATCTAGAATACGATGGGTTCCTGTATTTATTTCTACACAATCATCACGATTGAATCGGACGATTATTAAGATTGAACTAGATATAAAATGGTCACTCAGACCTAGACATAGAATAGGCGCCAGCCGTTGTTGGAATAGCTAGGAGAAATACACGTGGGAAGTGTAAGGGAACTTTACTTAGATATCCCACCGTTGATATGACAATTACGTTCTAGATGATGCGATATAAAATGATTTTTCTGTTTCTTTTTGAAATATTTAAAAGAGATAATTCGTTGAATCTTATACATAGTGAGTTTTAATTAAACAACAATTTTAAGCTGAATTAACAATCAATACTTTGGATGCTTTCCTTATAGTAAATTTGGTCTAAAACTTATTACGGATATATAATTTTATTACGTAGATATAGACTACTTAACAAACGTCATTTATCTAACTTGTTACGCTTTAGGGTTTTGATGCTTGAATAAGAATACACAGACCAATATACGGTGAATCTGTTAAGGAAGTTAATCGGAAATTTAATATATATCAACAGTTGTGATGATAAAGTCATATTCTAAATTTCATCCATCTAGTTCTTGGCATTTTTGAATGATTTCATCCACAAGCACATGGATGATCAGAAAGCAGATTTGCTTTTAATTTGAATTTTGTCCAAAATTCGATGTAAATTTGCACTGTTTATGTAAAGATTATCACCTACCAAAATTCATCCTTTTACTTGGTAACATTTTTGAGTTATTCTATTCATAGAGATGATTCCAAAAATAAATTTGTTTCTGTTTCAGGGAGATCTAAAAGTGGAAATTCTTCAAATTACCAATGTCACATTTTTTGCCAATATAGTGCTTTCTCTTTGGAAATATCGATCCGAAAGAGTTACTTAAGAGTGTGAAAATATGAATCAAAAATAGAAAAATAAGTTAGCTGTTTTAAAATTCCACAAACATGTAATTTTGATATGCATAATCAAATTATTTTTATTAAATATAAGATCTAAAATCGCTTACTTCAAAGATGTAATTGAAAATCAAAATATTTCAAATTGCACTTCCAATAAAAATGAAAATGAAAATATTTCAAATTGCACTGGCCAATAAAAATGTATATTTGAAAAACAGACAATGGGTCAACTCATTTTTTTAGTCCGGCTTTTCCGGATACGTGACTAGATTTATTTCATCGTTTTCTTCTGATTTAGTTTTCTATGGTATCAAGTTTTTCTGAAATCCTTTCTTGGCAGCAATGCTCCTCTGTTTCAATAAATCACCAGCTGCAAATCCTTCTGTGATTTTTCACAAACTTTTATTTCACTTCACTTGTTTCATATTTGAAGAGATGGAATTTTGAAATCGAGTTTTCGCCACTTCATGATATCTTGAATTCTGAATTTTTATTAACTTAAGTGTTTATGATGAAAATGTATTTAATTAACATTTTATCGATAAATTTCGATTCTATAGCGTGGTGCCATCTGGTATAGAATTTATATACAAATTAGTTTCAAAATCTTATAATAATATGCTAATGAATTATAAATTAAAAATAATGTATTTATTTCAACAGTGTTTTGGTAAACGAAATAAGTTCAAAGTTTTTCAATGGATTCCATTGGACCTTCAAAAGAACGTAGAAAAACTTCTTCACATTCTTTTTTATCGTCATTTAAATTATTGAAATTCTAATTTTTTTTATCACTTCGCCAATGTCATGATATGTATATCACAGTTTATGATCCTAAAACGATATTTCTGTTATCTGGGGATTCTAGTCTTCTTCTATAACGAAGACGATGTATAAATAAAATACTTTATAATTATAATGTTTATAAGATTATTAAACACGTAAAAATTATTAAAACGTTGTTATTAAACAACGTATAATTGAAAATCGTTGTTTTATGATGCGTATTTTTGTTTTTGAATTTATGTACTCTCACTAGGTGATATTTTTATATTCATTATAGTAGGGTATTAGTTATTGGAGGCTTATTGTAATGTATTCGTTATAGTGTTTTAACATGTACTATACTATGCAATGATACTTTTCCACATAAATTAAATTTTTACTTCTATAATTAATTCTGAATAATTTAATTGTTAGTTAATAAATAATAATCGGATTTTCGTCTCGATGTTGATAAATTAAAAAAAACAACAAATTGAAGGACTGAATTTTTTATTTATAATTGTGAATAAAAATCAATAAAACTGGAAGATGTCAATCTACCTTATCTTGAATATGTGAACAAAGTAATTAACAATAAAACAAATTAGATAAATGTTTTTTTTTTGTATCTCTTGCACCAAATCAGTGTCAAATTTTAGACTCTATCAGCAGGGTGAAGTTATTTTCTAATATCATTCTTTATTCTCTTTATTATATAGTCGAGTTTAATTCGAAAAGCGGAATAGTTTGGAAACATGTAAGAAATTCGAAGCAGAAGACTTTTGCTTGTTTAAAAAATATTCATGAATTATATGTAATTCAATTGAAGATATATATATCCTCTTGACAATTTCCTAGTTTTGTTTTAAAGCGAGATGTCATACAATAGATTTAACGCACCCGAAGTCACAAATAATTACCTCTGATTGTAAGCAAAGTCTACCTGATAGTAATCGTAAGATGTATAGAAACACGAACTAAGTCATCTGCTGGTGAACGTGATTCTCTGAGTATTCTGTTTGATATCAAGTTCATCTATCTTTTTCTTAGTCTTTTCTTTCTTTCTTACTCTCATGGAGTAGGAATATTTTTCACACTTTTAGTCTTGAATAATAATAAATACTAACTTTACTAACCTCAAGAGAGACTTTTTTGGCCATAGATCCAGCCACTTCTGCGATGTGCAGACCAGCTCTATCACTTCCAGTAAATGTAATGAGAGATGTATCTGGATGCCTGATCAATGCTTCTCCAGCTTTAGGTCCGTAACCAAATACCATATTGACAACGCCGTCAGGTATGCCTGTTCAACATCGAGAAAAAAAATGTAGCTCAAAAAAATAAAGATAAAATGAAGATGTTTACTTTAAATGTGATCATTGTTTTCTGCATTTATAATTTGCTATGCTACTATCTGAATCTACTTAATTCTTTTTCTATGCATATTTATCTAGATATTGGAGAACTATATGTTTCAAAATCAGCACTGCCTATTTCTTTGCTTTTAGTATGCATTGTATATGTGTGTCTTTATGTATAGCTTATCTGTTTATGCATTTTGTGCAAGTCTTTATGCTATGTCACAAGTAAAGAATTTTTAAGTAACCCAACATAATCAAATCGTACGCTATGCATGGGTTTACATATAAAACATTCTGTCGAAAAGGACACAGGCAGCAAAGTATTTTTATTCCGATTAATGATCTGACTCTATAATTTCATGCAGAGAAACATTTAATAATTATTAATCTAAAGGATGTATAAATTAAAGAATTGGTTATTTTCTCTTTTAAGTGCATTACAATTTTTAAATACTCTTTCAGGTATCTGTAAGGCGCTTATTAAATTCATACCAATGATCGTTATGGTATTTTCTCCTTCAAACAGCTTTCATGGAGAAATTTTTTTTATTTCAAAGGACATGAAAATTTCTTACCAATGTAATATCTTTCACGACCTTAGTAAATACTTAAGAAAATTTCTGAAAAAGATTGTTTACATAATGTTATTAAGAAAATGAGAAAAGACGGATATTGGATAGATTTTAATACTAAGAATGTAATAATTTTCTTATAATAATAAAAATCCCATCGAGATTTTTATTTTCTGCAAGAATGCTTCTTCGTATTGAAAAAATAAATCTTAACTTTTTCAAACTCAGAGTAACTTGTAACTGAAAACAGATGATGTAAAAAATTTACTTTCTTCAGTTTATGGAAAATAACAAATCATTTTTTGACAATATAAACAAACCATTTTTTTTTATTTGTAAAGAGAATTCAAATTCAAGACATCGCCATTTTATGTGCCATATATGACTCCCGGGGAGGGACCTCGAAATGAGTATGGGATGCTTCCGGCATGGTGGTTGGATCTCGCCGCCCTGGAGGGTACACAAATAGGTGGGGGATATGACTCCTCACATAGATGACGGGACGTAATTCCTTCGGGTAGGGTTGTACCATGACCAGTGATGGCCCTTAGGACTCAACCACAATTCCCGCTAGTGTTGCTGTTGCGGCGGTCCGGTCATTCAGTTTTATGGTTTAAATCCGTGTGCCTTCATGACGGGTCGGAGAGTCAGATGGATGACTTATGTGCCATATATGAAGAAACGTTTCGAGGAAAAAGCTGTAAAACTTAAGTTAAAGTTATCATATTCGATAATTTACAATTGGAAAAAAATAACACGTTGATAAGCTGAAGGACAATGATTCAAATGCAGATTATTTTTTAAAAATAAAATGTGAGCAAGAACCCCCACCCCATTCCTAAAAGTCTAAAATGACACAACATCGTTCATAAAAACATAATTTAATATTTTGTAATATAAAATAATCATTTGCATCAAAATAGTTTTTTAATAAGCATTTATTTACGAGCCCATTTCGATTCTGTTAAATATTCCAAAGATTTTTATTTTCTCGCATACGAAGCAATCCTAAAATTTTGATCACAAATATTGATGCATATTTTAAAGAAATGTATACGACAATTGATTATACCCGTATTTTTTCATTAATAAAAAACATATGGATTTTACCCCTACAATACAGACTATAACCACTAGTATGAAATATTAAAGATTCTAAAATCCGCAAATATGCTATTCAGATTTTGAAACCAAGAAAATCTTTACCTGCTTCTTTGATCAAAGAACAAAGCATCCACGCTGTGACCGACGTAAACTCGCTTGGCTTGGCTACAACTGTATTACCATAAGCTAAGGCAGGGCCTAGTTTGAAAGTCAGCAAATACAACGGGAGGTTCCATGGAACAATAATACCGGCAACTCCACACGGTGAGCGTGATGTATAATTGAGAATACCATCTTCAGGTTGATTAATACATCTGAAATTAATATTAAGACGTTAATAGAAGATATTTGAACAATTTTAGAACAACACTGATAAAGAATTTAAAAAAAAAAGATATATATTATGGATTTAAACTGTCTTGCAAGAGCTTATTATTTGGAATGAGAAATATTGCCTGCTTTTTATAAATTTATTCATCTTTCAAAATGTTTCATACATACATGTATATATTTTAAGTAATCATTGGAAGTTAAATAAGCGTTAAATAAATTATTTGTTAGAAATTTCTTCGCATCAAAAAGAAATTGTTTTATTTATCTATACTTATAATAAAGCTCAATGTGTGTGTGTGTGTGTGTGTTGGCGCGCTACAGGCCAGACCATTCAACCTACAGCTACCAAATTTGGCACGTGTATACCTTGAAGGCCTGGAATGTGCACCTGGGGGTTATTTTTTCGAATTTTTAATTAGAATTTTATTTATTTAAAAATTAAGCGAAATTTTGGCGTGTTTCTGCTATAACTTCCGAAAATATTACCGCAAAAAAAAAATTTACATGACGTTAAAGATTTTATTTTCCTTAAAAATCGAATTTTTATTGCTGACAGGGCATCTTTGTCAAGCTCCGCTATAATACGGACTTTTTTTTTTAATTTTAGAAAAAATTAAAAATGTTTAAACATGAATAAATGTTCTTGAAGTTTCAAATTGGTAGCCATTCTGGTTTCGTCTTTTGGATTATACGTAATAAAAAAATTCAGTTCATGATATCTAATATTGTACAAGACTTTCGAGAACTAGAATACCTTGTTGGCCTTCTGTGAGTGCAAAGGGGAAAGACATTAAAATTTACTAAGGATTTATTAAAAATTCTTTCTACTATCTACACTTCACAAAAGATGAATATATATCTAATAATAATAATGTATCTGGTTATAATAATATATCTAAGAATAATAATCCATAATTTTTGTAATCAAGTAAACGCTTATCTATATCTATACTTATAATAAAGCTCAATATGTGTGTGTGTGTATTGGCGCTCTACAGGCCAGACCATTCAACTTACAGCTACCAAATTCGGCAAGTGCATACCTTGGAGGCCGGGAATGTGCACCTGGGGGTTATTTTTCCGAATTTTTAATTAGAATTTTATTTATTTAAAAATTAAGCGAAATTTTGCCGTGTTTCTGCTATAACTTCCGAAAATATTACCGAACAAAAATGCTTTTTACATGATGTTAAAGATCAAAAATTTATCTTTTAAATGATACCAATGTTTTAACCTTAAAATTAAATTTCTATTTTTAATGAATTTTTAAATAAATATTTTAAGTATATTTTTCAACAATTTTTTTTGTACAAAATAAAAATAAAATTTAAGCTGCACGAGCACGTTTCGCATTCATGAGAAAAAATTAGCTTTTTTCAAAGTGTTGCCATCACATTGATTAAAGCTCCAATTAAAAATAAATTAAATCTTTTTGGAAATGAAATCTGCAAAAATATAATTTTCGGCACGTGTCTGTAGGAAATCAAACAAATATGAAATATTATTTTTTCTAAAAAATAAATTCAAGAAAAATTATTTTATGATCTTTTACACTCTCTACATTATTAATCCAATAAATCAGTTTTATTTTAAGGCAAGTTTTGTTTAATATGAACAGGATATCCATTCAAATCAGGACCACAAAGCTAATTTGTAAACCTTTAGTAACACACAGATCTGCTAAAATGGTCTAAATGGAAAATGATTATATTTTATGTAACTTGATTCAATAAATGCTCTAATAAATAACGAATTTTTGATTTTACATAAAGCTTCTGCTGTGGAAATCACGATGAAAAAAATGTTCTTGAAACACTAATATTTTAAATAAAAAGAGTTAATTTCCACTCAACTAAATCAATCACTTAAACTGACTGATTTATGAAAATTTGAATATCACTATTCAATAAAAAAAGGATAATTTTAGATTTTCCATCGATCGTTTCAAAGAAAATACGCCAATCAGCGCGCAGGTTTCTCAAGATTAATTGGCCTAAGATTATGAAAATGTTGAGTTTTTCTAAATTTTTAACATTCAAAACTTCATAAATAAGTCTTAGTTGATCGTGGAAAATAGAAACATTCATTCATTTATTAAAAATTGGGTGTGTCCAGAATATTTCTCAGAATATGATACCTTACTGCATTAAATTTAGATTTCATAATTTTTAAAATATATTTATAGGCCGGAACAAAATATTGTTATTGATTTCATTTCAATCCTTTTGAAAGCAAAGCTAAAAACTGAATTTTATACTGAATCTGAGAAATGTTTGTTGAATTATTCTTTGAGATATTACATAAATTATGAAAAATATTTTGTAGTTCACATAAAACTTATATACCGAGCGATTCTGTTTGCAATACTCATATTCAATAATAATAATAATAAATAAATAACAATAAAGATGATAAATAAAATGAATTATATTAATTGCAATTTAAGCATTTCCACTTTAAATTAAAGTTGAAGTTTTACCGGAAATGACAACAAATTAGCCAAATATATATAGTAAATTGAACGAAATGATCTAAACAACAGTATAAGTTTGGTATGACTATCAAAATTTGAAGATTAAAAATGTTTTGTTTGAGAATCTATTAAGAGATCAGTTACTTAAAATATTTAATTGAAAATTGTAGCTAGCGGTAATACTGGCGAACCGGCTGGTCGCCAAAGGCGGCTAGTAATAAAATACAAATTTTTACATAGGTAATATATTTAAATCATCTTAAATTTGATTTTTTTAAACAGCTTATTACAGCTGTAGGGAAAAGCGAATTTAAACAATCCCTCGTGACTTAAGATTACAGAATGTTTGTATTCAGCAATGTCCTCAGTGAATTATCAGCTACAAACACCATATTGTTTAAAATTGAGCTTGATATACTGTATATAAAATACCTTAGCTGATGCAAAAATAAGAAATATGAATTATTTTACCTTTCAATGCTTATCATCATCTAATGCGAAAAGCGGCGCAGAGAATTTATCCGCTACATTAAGGATACTGTCGACCAATGAACATTAGTATTTACGACACTACGATAGAGATCTTATCCACTACATTAGGCTAGTTATCCACTAATATGCATCATCATATATATATTTGCCATATCAAGATACCGATCTTATCCACTACATCAAATATGTCATAGGGCTAAGAGCATAACTTCATATTGTCACGCTGAGACAATTAATAATTGGGATTCTCTAAAGTAGGTTTAAGAAACGAAGCTACGCAATCAGTTTAAATTGACAAGGAAAGCTTATTGCAAATTGATAAATAATTGATTTTTATTGCAAAATATTAATTAAATTTAGAATAATTCAAATTATTATGTGGATGTTCTAGGTTAATGTTTTAAGTCGATATTACATAGATCAAATGCAATGTTCTGCTATCAAACTTCAATACTTTTAAGAATGATATAATTTTCTTTCTTAGTAAAAAATTTCCTGATAATGATAACTGCACATAAAAAAAATACTTGATGCACTTTTTGTACACAAAAAATGAGTCAAAGCCTATTAAATTTTTGTGAAATGTGTCTTCCATAGCTTATATTAAATACTATATATTTGTTATCTGGATTTAAATGTTGTTGCCATTGCCGATAAACAAATAAATTAATGAAACGGGTGACTTTAATATAACTTTCCATGTTTGAAGACATCTACAGCTGAAACTCAAGAATGGGATGAAGTTGAATTTCACAGATATAGTGGGTAAAAAAGTTTCCGTACGCAGCTATAACTGTTAATAAAAGTTTAATTTTTGGCACAAAATATTTTGTTATGAAAATGAAAATATTAAAATTGGTTTAACACAATTTCATTTATCATTTATGAACATTATAAATGAAAAACTATGAAGAAAATTAAATACTTAAATTGAAAGAATAAAAAAAAAATGCCCCTAATAAGGAACAAAAAAGTTTCCGTACAGTATTTACATAGTATATGACAAACCTTTTTCATGCTTACCAACTTGAATTTAATGATCGGTAGGCCTTCCTCTGGCCTTTATCACTTCCCTCAAATGTTGTGGCATAACCCCCATCAGTTTTTTTGTTGTTTCTGAAGAAATACTACTCCAAATGTCTTGAATGACCTTTTTGAGTTCAACCTTGTTCTTTATATCATATTTTTTAGTTCACGACCGATTTCTTCCAATAAATGTCCTATAAGGATTAAATCGGGAAACTGGGGAGGCCTATAAAGCTGTTTTTTTAACATTATAGAGACATTACTCTTGACAAATGTTGGAGGTCTGCTTAGTATCGTTGTCCTGTTGAAAAGTGAAGTCCATTCCAAGAGACAGTTTATCTGCATTGGTTAAAACGTTTTGTTTTAGAATGTCAAGATGTATGTACCTATCCATATTTCCATTTATAAAACATAAATATCCGACACCAGCAGCACTTATACACCTCTATACCATATTCCAACCATCAACGTGCTTCACAGTTCCACATAAATTCTTAAGTAACATATGCTGTTTTGATTCCCTCCAGATCATAACTCGACCATCTGACCCACGGATATTAAATTTTGATTCATCACTAAAAAGGGCCGATTCCCAAAAAGATAGAGGCTTGCTTACATGCTTCTTTGTAAACTCGAGATTTTTTTTCTATAGCAGAGACTTATAACAGGCTTCTTACGGTCCCCACATACATTATAACCTTTTTTTTAAATGACATTTCTCTCTATTTAAGATGCGAATTTAATGTTGCAATTAACCATTAAATCAATTGCAAGTTGAGGTGCACTAATCCGAGGGATTATCTTGCACCATACACATGATATTTCTTTTATTCAAACAATTTAACTTCGGAGTTCTTCCGGATCGACCTATATCCTCAAATGTTTACACATCACGGTATCTTTCAATAATATACTGCACTGTAGACTTTGGTTTGTAAGCCCTTTCACTGATTTTTTTTCATAAATAATCCATTTTTTACACCAATCACTAATTCTCGAATGAATTTCTGAATTTCCATTTTAAGACGATCAGCGAAACATTGGAATTAAACAACTGTTGTTATGTTGTATTCTCCACTCTGACAAACCATAAAACTTCGAATATTTACTGTGGATTAGTTGTAGAGCAAGTCAGGAAGAATTTGCATATTGCTTATACAGAAACTTTTTTTGCATGATACTTCATCATTTATCGTAAAAATTGCAAACGGACTTGCTGAGTTTTGTAAAAAGAGAAATTTCTTATGAAACTCCATTTTAAAGACTCATATTAACAATATATAAGTAGTTTATAAAGATAAAAAACAAAGATTACAAATTATGCTAGTTTATTTTTATTTTAGTCTTCCATACGGAAACTTTTTTTACCCACTTTAGATGGTGAAAAGCTTGAAATAATGATTCCACAAAAAAAAAAAAAAAAAAAAAAAAAAAAGTAGGCAATAGGAGAGATTTTAGCGCTAT
The DNA here is from genome assembly GCA_026543865.1 of Argiope aurantia. Lineage (NCBI taxonomy): Eukaryota > Metazoa > Arthropoda > Arachnida > Araneae > Araneidae > Argiope > Argiope aurantia. Next base: position 88,883 of record JAPMOR010052691.1, on the reverse strand, counting down.
TCGAACAACAAGCGAGTCAATAATTGAAGTCGCGGAAATTCGACTGAACAGAAATTCGATGATTTTTGTGTACTGGAAAAATTACTTAAGTCATACAAAAATGATTAATTTGCATCATAAAACACATAAATCTTTTCTTAATCAAAAGGAAAGCCCCTTAGATCCGTGCAAGATTTCCAATGAACTATCATTCTAACTAATGACGGTAATGATATTAATTTATTTTATTCATTTATAATTTTAAAAAAAAGATCATTTCCTCATTTTCTATTTATTTTGCGGAATTCATCTTCCCTTGCTTCCCACAGTCTTTATATGAGATTTGGATCCATTCTAGCAAGCATTTGGAAAATGATATGCTATCGGAAGTCGGAAGATTCCAGGTTCCATCCTTTGTGTACGTAGGCTTGGTACGTTTGAATCTGACTTCCTGATCCTAATGCCTTCCCACTGGCATGATGTGATAGTTTGGAGAACTGGATGCCAGCTCATGGTATTGTCTTTTCCAAGCTGCCGCAGTTCAAGATTGTGACATCCACAAGTAACTAAACAAGGAACTAAATTAAGCTTGATTTCATTCTATTCATTAGCTTTACCTAAGGATGCTTCCAAGTAGAAAAAAATATATAGCAGCCTTATTAAATTAAGAAAGGCTCGACATGAGAATATTAAAATTAAAACAACAATAAACTGCAAAGCTCAAATATTAATTCTGATTTCAGATAACTACAGAAATATTTACACCTTTTGCTCGAACTCTGATTACTTTCTTGCATATGAATATATTTTTTTTCTCAATAACTCAGTTAAAAAAACTTAATAAAATAAAAACTATAGTTTACTGATGTTTTAATAATAGAATGATTTCGTTTAATTTTTTTAAAATTTCAGTATTAAATTTTTAATTCATTATTATAAATATGACAAAAATTTGATTTTTTTTCGAGAATTCATTTCAGACTTTGTCATTTTTCTGAAATCTAATTTTAATTAAGATCATAAATTTATTAAATATTTTCTTCTGAAAATATTTAAATATTTTTTTTTTATCAATAACACTAAAATTTAAAAAAAAATCATCCGTCACATCAGGAAAATTAATGAGAAAAAAAATCAGTTATAAAATTACACTTTTACAAACTCTAAACTAATCAAGCGAAATAAAAATATACAATAATACCGCACTTGAACAGTAAGTTTTACTTATATTGTGTTAATTAATCCTACATAATAAAATATATTCATATCATTAATTGGCTGCATATCTTTAATAAGAAAATCTATGAAATACACTTCCTCATCTTCAAGGAAAGAATGTGATTTCTCATTATCCAAAAGAGCAGAAAAAAAGACATGCTTTTATTTTCGGGTTCATGATATTTACAAAAAAGGTTTCAATTACATCTTTTTATTTCTTTTCTCTGATGAAACAACAGATATTAATATTTCGTTTACCTGATTAGTGTTCTAGAAATGAAAATGTTCTTTTTCATTCCGAAGATTTCCTCATTAATTCTCGGTACCAACTACTTTTTCTATCTTTTCGAAAGACGTTTCTATTTTTAACAAGCCCTTGTTCATTTAATATAAATAACACATTAATTTTTAAAAAATGGCATCTTTTATCAGGGCAGTTATTAATTCTTTTATATAAAACGAAAATAGTGTTAAAATAATATGATATGTTGCATATCAAACGATTATACTAAAAATAATCTTTTAATTCTTTTATGCATTCTTTTTAGTCAAAGTACTACTTAAAACGGTAATTTTTATATTTTAAGTAAGTTCGTTCTGTTTGCTTTTTCGGAAAAAAATATATGAAAAAATTCAAATAATTTTTTCTGGAACTTTAATACGTCAGTCATTATTTCCAAAATATACTTGTAAAAGAATAACATAAATATTCACAGAGTTGTTAAAATAAAAAATAATGAATAAGTCTCATAAGTAAAACATTTTGCTTAGTTTAAAAAATAAGCTACTACAAAAGAGGATCATAATAGGTACAACCGTGGCTACTAAATACTTAAAAATCGATCACTAATTATAGTACTTGATATTCAAATTCCAGAAGATTAAAAATATCCCCACATGAAATGAATAAATTTTTCAAACTAGCGGGTAGGGTAATGAAATGTGCATCAAGAATTCACTTAAGAAAATATGGACTGTAGTTTTAATTATTAAATACATTTTGATGAAATTCGGAGTTCAATTTATATAAATAATATTCTGAAATATAAATTATGTCCTTTTACAAATTCCCTTCAAAATTTTCAAGTGACATCGCTTGCTGTCTTGAAATTTGTGATCGCCGATTGTTTCTCATTGATTCAAACAGTCATTTCTTTACATTTCTATTCTACAATTACAATATTTTCTATTTATATACGAGGATTAAAAAATTGCGAGGATTATTATTATTATTATTATCTTATTTGTTATTTCTCTTTATAGCAAGTTTTTAAATATTTGAATTGAATTAGAAAGGTTTGTACTTTTAGAAAATTAGTGTTTTTTCATAAAAAAATTAATTTCATAAAAAATGGACATTCTATTGACATGTTTTTTTTTCCAAAATAACATTCTTTCTCCTAATTTGGCCACAATATACAAAAAACTTTTAGTGCAATAGCATGAAATTTTATACTACAATATTTATAAATATTATAATCTCTTGAAACTATTTTAACTCTATTAAACTATTTATAGTAAACTATCTTAACTATTTTATTACTACTTCGTAATATATTTTTAAAGGGCATTTATAATGAAATATATCTTGTATTTTAAGATTTTCAATTAATATAACACTCAATAATTGTTTTAAATTTTAATTTTAAGTATATTGAAGTGGGAAAATGAAATAAATTCACAGTACATATTACTCAGTTCTTCACAATATTTTTGAATCCTTTTTTCAGCGCATACCGTTTGTAATTATGAACTTTAAGATTTTCGCAATACAACACATTTTCGATTTACTGTTAAAAAACAAATATTTTTAAAGCAATTTTCTTGCTGTTTTATAATAAAAACTACCTATCATTTTTATATGTACTAAATTTTACATTATAATATTAACTTGAAAAAAAACCCTTTATTTACAGCTCAAATTTCGGCAATTTTCTTTGTCGAGAATTTCCAATTATCTTCAATCCTTTAAAAGATTTTACTGCTATATCAATGCTTTGGTTATATTAATCTGCATCCTGAAAAATAAGTTCACTGAAAATTAAAACATAAAATTCGTACTAACATTTCTTTATCACACAGGATAGTATTGGCGAAGTGACGAATATTGAGAACAGCTCTCGGTATTTCGATTTTATGCGCCAACCAAAGAGGTTTTCCTTGATCTCTGGATTCAGCTGTAGCGAACTCCAGCAAGCGGGATTCCAAAAGATCAGCAAGACGATGCAGCAACTTGGAGCGGACGGCGGGTTCTTTACTTGACCAACTGAAAAATGGGGAAAAAAATAATAAACCATCAGTGATAACACAGAATCTGCGTCATCAATTTAGCAGCCGCTTTCCAATATTTTTTTAATTTTATTATGCACAAGAAAAATGAGTTGAAATCTACTTAAAATTACCCTTTAAATTTGTCGCCAATATTATGACAAAAATAATCAAACGTATAGTTTCGCGAGAAACTGTTCTACTAATCTTTTTTGTTGTTGTTGAGTTGTACATGTACTGCAAAAATTTTAAGAGAACTGAAAATCAAAAATAATTAACAGATGATTATATATTTAAAAATTAAATTAAGCGTGAAATTGTTTTAAACAAATTTATTTTATATAAGGTTAAGAATATTTTTATTGCTGTTTTAAAAAAGATATGATTTTTTTATTTTTGCTTCTTAGATAATTTATTATTTGAATAATAATAGTCTGCACTTGATTTTTATGAAATCGTTTGTCTTTATTTCCTAATTTTTTATTTTTTATATACAAACTTCATTTCAACTGAAGTCTTAAAAAATTTTCACGATTTTTTGCTGAATTTTACAATTTTATTGATATTTCGGCATGCCTTTTATTCCCTGCTAAGTTTTAAGGTGCCATTGATTGCTAATAAGTGGAAATAGAAGAAAAGTAAGTGGAATATTCTAAAGGAAATTGATGATGTCAGGGAAAATGTCACTTCTATGAAATTACAAGTGGCTGATATTCTTCTAGCACTTCTTTCTTTTCGTACCTATTCTTTGCTAATTTTTCCAAGGATTTTTACTTTCAATTATCTAGCGAAGCTACTACATTCCCACTTCCATATGAGAAGATATATTTACATTCTACATTCCCACATTATACTACATTCCCACTTCCATATGAAGAGACATATTTAAATAAGTTATTTCATTTAAGTAATATTGAGAAAAATTTTCTTAACATGAAAATTATTTTGAGGATTTTTGTCACTTTATTCAAAATTAGACTACTTGCTTTTAATGATTGAAAATTATCTGTGAAAATGGTTGACTTTGAATTCCATGTTGTAAATATATATTTAGTCTTCGCCCAAAATGTAACTAAATTTTCTTGAAAAATTAATCATAATTACACAGAAAAAATTAATTTTTATGCGATTATTAAAAATTGCCATTTTCCTAGAATTGTATTTCTTTCAGAACTCAGAAGGATTAAAATTCTTTAGTCAACAGAATTTTCTCTTTTTGATTAAAAATAAAACTGCTGATAGTAAAAAATTGTAAGATACTTTATGTTTTAATAGTTCATTAAAATGAATATTTTATTTAAAAATAATGTATACATTATATAGTATATTTAAAAGCGTTTGTTTACAAGGACGTTGGGATTTTGATAAGTATTAATTTCAAATATTTTTTTTTCTGTAGCAAGGCATTTACATTCTGCAATATTCAAAAGTTCTAATGATATATGACATCTTTAACTTTTGTTAACAATTTTTGATAAGTAACATGTACTTTAAACTGTGTTCCAATTGCTGAAGTATAAAAAATGGATACTGTGTGACAATCGTTAATTTTTTAATATTTCAATAGTCAGAAAGATGAAAGTAATTTCATCTCGAACAACGATGGATATGTCAACTTGCATATCGTGAAAAAAATTAATTTAAAGTAGATAACACTAACTCTAATAAAACTAGCCAACAGAAATAATACAGATGCGATATCAAATTACATTAAGATATTAAACAATTAATTAATGAAAAAAAAATCTAAAAAATTTAATTAATTCTCTGACGCATACATGGAAAAGGATCAATTATTTCAGAGGGTAAAGAAAAAAGGTGTTTTTCTTATGAGCAGCCGTTGCACAATGTGCAGAAGAATTGAAATACTAATTGGTAGTGATCATATAACATTTACATTTGAATTTGAAATGACAAAATAGAAAGAATTTCACGAAATCTCATCTGATTAATTTATGACATTTATAATAAAAATTAATTCAACCAAATATTAAGAATATTTTATTGAAGCAATAAACTGAGATGTATTTAAGAAATAAAAAATTAAGGTAGGGAAGATTCGAAAGTATGAAATCAAAAATTTATCCGAGAAGACTGATTATTGACAAGATACAATGATTTAACATAAAATAAAATTTTAATTAAAACTTTAGCGAAATTCTAAAGTTTTTTTCTCGATACTTTCAGAGCATCTTAGCGCATAAAAAGTATTTGCACTACATCAAAAGGCCAAAAAAAAAAAAAAAAGCCTATCGTTGTATACAATTTTAATTCCGCCCATTTATTTTTTATTTTTTTAAAAACCAAAGCCCACGTTGACTTATTCATGCGAAGATTTTAGAACGCATTCGTGGTTAGCAGGGAGATTACTGAGTACATCTTCCCAGTCTTTTATCAGAGCAGAATTTATTTGAAGACAATGAGAGAAAAGGCATTAAGGATAGATTGTATTCATAATCTGGCGAAAAAAATTGAATATAAAGGGCTAAGAAACTGCGGTAAAAGAAAAACGAAAGTAAGAAAGCCGAAACAAAAAAGCCTTTTTTTCATACTAAATGTACCGGTAAATACATTAATATGCATTTATCAATAAATATAAACAAACAGTATGCAATATAAATGATATATTTTCAGATATGTAAATCAAAACAAAGCTGCTTCCATTTATCTTTAAAAAAAACTTTATCTTTAAAATAATATAATAATTAATTCAAAAACATAGTACGTATACAGTAATTATAACAGGATAAAAATGTCATATCTCCATATGAAAAATAAAATAAAATATATTATTATCGAGAGCAATATCTTAATTACAGTAAAAAAAAAGAACATTAAATATTTATAGATACAACCCAAGGGACAAAACAAAACATTTTGAAAGGAAGAACCATAGTATAACATAATATTAAAATAAAGTTGCTTAAATATTAATATATTAATTAGATTTTGTAGAAAAACTTTTTATAGTTTCAATTATTCAATTTTAACGATATTGAATATATTTTTTTCTGTATAAGTCATCATTAGTAAAACTAAAATTAAATTCTAAAAAATAATGTAGTGGTAAACAAATCTAAACAATGCTACGATGTTTTGGGCTAGAAGTTCAAATCTCCTTCATAAGATTTTATATTATTTGTTAAAGATAAATGTTTATTTATTTTGTATAACTATAAAATTCAATTAAGTATATTTAAATTGGGAAAACATTGCTTTTTAAATAAATGTAGCGATATTATTATTTAATTAAATAAATAACTTCATTATCAGTAAACATAATTAGAAAAGGCAGCTTCAATTTTTTACGCGTTATATTCTGCGCAATGACAAATTTTAATTCTGATAATTCTAAGTAATGCATTCATTTAATTAATTTAACTAATTAAATTAATTAATTAATTGATCAAATTAATTAAATAAACTTATTAATTTTGTTAGTGTAATACTATAGTATTTTTCCAGTGTATGCATTAAAATTTTGTTTAAATAAAGAAATTATGGATGTTTCAAGAAAAATGAACATTGGGGAAAAATAATATTTTTTTTAGAACACATTAAAATTTAAAGAAATATTCCAGGCAATTTATTTTTTAGAAATTAATATATAATAGCACATTGCGTGCATTATTTATCCGAAAAATTTCTCACAGAATATTTCAAAAGAAAAATTAAGATTTTTTTTTCTTATGAGTATATTTTGGAAATATCAATTACTGAATTCTTTCAAATTTTGAATGATCAAATAAATACGTTTCATTAAAAATTATCAACATTTTTTAATGTATATTTTGATTCAAAAACTATTCTACTCAAATATTTCATTTGTTTTTTTCCCCTAACAAAGATATTTCTATCGTTTACAGTTCATAAATATATTCTATATTTTTTCTTCAAATGTTCAGAGATCTCATACAAGATTTTAACATTTATACATGTTGTACCATTTTAAAACATGTTATCAACAAAAAATTTTCAAAAACAAATTTGTTTTCAATATGTTACAAATATAGAGAGCTAGAAGATATTTTCAAATGTTAACAATTCTCATTTTGGTGTTAGGGGTATATAATATTTTTGCTAATTTATTTTTTCATTTAAATTATTAAGATATTGATTTAAAACGTGTTTTTAATTTTTGAAAATTACTATATTTTTTCAAATATAATTTTTTAACTTAAAAATCATTTCAAAGATTTTCTGAAATATATTGTATACGATTGCACCAATAATTAAATATGCATTTAATATTCATTTATGAAATAATTTTTTTGCCGAAATTATTAATGACAAATTATAAAATTTCATTATTTATTTATAATATTAAAAAATATTATATATTTTATCCAGGAAAAACTTTTTAGCATTGTAATCATGAAAATGGGAAAAAAAAAATTGAACTTGAAGAAGACACTATTAGAAACTTCTGATTGTGAGTGTATTTAATTTGTCATTATATAAAAAAAATAAATTTTCTGACCTATTAAAGATACAAGTTTAAATCTCAAATTTAAAATTCTAACTTTTAAAAAAGAATTTGAAGGAATAACTCGAAAGAATCGTAAGAATAATTTAGAATTCTTACGATTTTTACAAATATATATATTTGTGTAGATACATTGCGATATTCTATCTAAAACTGTGCATGGAATTTTTAAGTTGTTATATCTAAAATTAAACCTAACTTCAGATTTTTACTTTAACGTATGTAAAAACTGAAGAAACCTAGCAGTACATTAAATTATATTTTGTATCTAAAAGAAAATAAACCAAAGAATACTCATTGCATAAGTACAGTTTTATCATGCACATAAATTTAAATTTAAAAGAAAATTTGAAAATCGTATATTAAATGGGAAAACAAATTTAATACGAAATTAAGAAGAATTTATTATGAAGAAAATTCATTTTAAATTATTATTTTACGAATACTTCTAAATAAATCATTGTCATTTCAAATAAAAATCTAAATAATTTCTGAAATATCAAGGGATAACTTTGAAATATTGACATGGAGCAGAAGGGTAAGAAAAGCGTATTAAATAAATAAAATAAAAACCAATATTTTGGCCAATGGTTGAATCGTCTGCCTCAAAACGTAATATTAACTTACTCAGGAAAGGCATTTTTAGCTGCCTTTACGGCTTTGTCTACATCTAAAGCATCGCTATCCGGTACTCGAGCCAACAATTCACCTGTAGCAGGATTAAAACTATCAAGAAACTGTCTACTCTGAACGAACTCTCCATTGATAAAATTTTTAATCACGATAGTCTTCGACATTTCTCGACGGAAAAATTCGATCCGAAACTGTTCTGAAAAATGTCAACTATTTTCACTTTTTCTGAAGCGCAGTCTAAAAACGAAAATATTTTGTTCGCCGATTTCCCACCTTTTTATCCTCTTCCGAAAGTATTGAGTAATAAAAATCCCAAAAGAGTAATGTTGGCGTAATTCCTAAGATAAAGAAGTATTATCTGATGTTCAGATCTTCAATTCGCCCCTGATCTGTAAACAAGTTCGCTTGATGAAATTTCTCATGGGGAAAAAAATTTAAGGTGAACTTGTGGACAGCAAGTCTGATCTACTTCGACGAGAATGTCTGAGAAATTTTAATCCGACTTAACAAGATTAATTTATTGTCGTATGGTAATTTTTATGTTTGGAAAGTCCTGTAACTGTCTCTTATGCTTTTCTGAGAGGAAATTGACTCTTTGACATACTTTTAGAAAAAAAAAATCTTTATAAAGTCGATTTCGTAACTAAAGTAGAGATTCAGAATGATTTAAGGTAAGAAAAGATTTGTTATGTATGACTATTCGTATAAATCAGGTTAGTTTCATTAATATTGATTTAATTGTTTTAAAAATGCGCTTGTACTTCTTTAAAATCTATCCGATCTAAAATTTCTATTACCATCACTTTTGATTCTAATATACCATGGAAAGTAAAAATGAGTATCTTCCAAAAATTAAGTTTTCCAAATATTTAAGTTTTTCGAAATTTTAATAAAAATTCTAACTAATTCAAAAAGAAAAAAAATTTGGCAATTTTTTAAGAATAATAATTTTTAAAAAGAATATTGAGCAAAATCATTTTTACACCACATTAAAGCATTTTTATGTATAGTTTATAATAATATTTTAAATTATTGCAACGAAATTTAGATAATTTTCATTGTTTATGTTCATATTTAATTACCTCTTTTCTTCTATTGCCTAAAGCAAAGCAATGAAGAGCTTACTTATTCTTTTAAATTCTTTGATAAAAGCAAAATAAATCTTTGTACATTAATATTTTATATATAAAAAAATAGTACTTATCTCTTTTGCATTATATGGTAAACGGTAAGGGTGTCAATTTCTTCTTTAATAAATAATTTACTAAATTATTTTACAGTCATCTAAGTAAATATATACGAATCCGTATAACTAACTTTAAAAAGAAGATGTCACAGTAAATTAATTAATCTTAATAAAAAAACTGGAATATCTTGTCTAAATTACTATAGCTTAGTAATGTTTTGGGAATCAATAAACAACAATTTTTAAATCTCCCCATTTATAGCAAGAATGTCAAAATAAAAGCATTATTATCATAATAAAAATGAAAAGTAAAAATTCTGCTTTGGAATTCATACCTAAAGAAAGAATTTGTTTCATAATTTGAGTACTTACGAGAATAAAAATTTTGATGACATAAAAAAATGGTTCTGAATTTCATTATAACAATAAAAAGCACAGTTAAAATTGTTTTACAAATAAATTTTGCATAATTTAATAAAGTTGAAGAAAAAAATTGCATTTACATAAAACTGGCCCTACTAAATTTTCGGAATTTTTCAAAATTTATGATGTTATAAAAGCAGCCTTTGTGTGATAATGCTTCGAGATTATTCAAGAAAAACAATACATTTATGATTAATATTAAAATTTGTGAAATCCTTTCTTAGACTAACTAAGAAATAACTACGTATTAAATTTGTTAATTTTAACACTATTGGCATCTGACGTTCTGTGAGTAAACAAAAACGCATTACGATTTCAAAAATAATAATGCCGCTCTGAAAATATCACGTTAAAATTCTAGTGATACTATGACAATATTTCTGATATCATGTTTTCTTCAACTAATATTCCCCAAATATAAAAAAAAAACAAATGGATAAAATAAAATAAACATCTTCCAATTTCCTTGCCTTGAACCTTGATTAAATAACTAAGAGAACTTGTCAATCAATCTGAATGAAGTTAACTAACCCACTATCTGTTATTTCAATAGACAACGTCAATTTTAAATTTAATTTTTTTCTAAGCATTCTTTAATTCCAAAGTTAAAATATTTTTTAAAGAATAAGAACTTCAGAAAGATTTTATTATCATTTTAAAGGATCTTACCAATCGATAAGAAAGAACACTTGATAAAGAAAAAATTAGTTTAGAAGATTACAAAATATCTTCTGGCGTGATTTTTAAGTGATGAAACTGCAACACTTTATCGGGTTATATATCTGTTGCAACATTTAATTGAGAACGAATAACACTTGGTCATTTTCACGAAAAATGAAAAATGATTTAAGTAAAATGCGTCCGTTATTCACTGGACCATTTATTGAAAGCCAATTTTATCAAGACATTGAAAGGCATTTCAAAATAAAAAGAATATAATTCAGATATCAAAACCGGAGAAAATTCTCAATTTCAAAAATTATAACCATTGATTCGTAATTTCCGTTTTTCTCTCCTTATTTTTTTAACCCAAGCCCTACAATAATTATTATCCTATATTACTTTTTTTTATTATTATTCTACAGCAAATCAATGAAGATACTTCATCTTCTAAAGTTTTAATAAGGATCAGATTTCAAAACTAATTGAACTGGATTGCTACTATTACTTTATTGCTGTACTATTATTTTATTCTTCATCTGTGTTTCCAAATGTGTTTATTTCCATTTCAGATTATTCATCTTTTGTCCCTAAAAATGATTTAATGCCGTAAATTATACTGTATTAAAAAGTTTCAAAATGTATTATAAATATGGATTATTCAATGTATAGAGTGTTTATTTCTTTGATACTAATCACTTTGACTGTTAGTTGGTCTGCTGAGAGTATTAGTTAAGTTTAATCTTTTATCAATCACTTGATGTTCATAAATTACACTACAAACTACTCTTAAGCATCAAATTGTTATAGACAAAAAAAGCAGAGGTCCTTCTTACATACACAGGTCTTGTTTATTGTATACGAATTTTTCTATTGGAGTCAAGTGCTATAAATCATAGTACTATTAAAAATTTAATGTTTAATTAATCTATTTCAAAGACAAAATCTTTTGGTTTAATGTAATTTGTGATTCCTCATGTAAACTGTGACAGTATTTAACAAATTCTTTCTTTATTAACTATCAGAAATAAAAGTAACCCACGCTATTAAATATGTGATGAAGCAATGAAAACGTTTTTAATTTCATTGCAGCAATCAAATCTGTTGTTGAAAATTAAACAAAAACATATTTTGGAAAAGTCGAAATCCAATTAAAAATTATAAAGTAATTAGTTTTGCATTACTAAGAAGGGGGGGGGAGGGAAATTCTAAAACATTTGTATAAAAATCAAATAGATGCTATTTTTTCTGTACATTAGATTTTAGTTACTGAGATGGCGTATTTCGAACAGATAAAGAGAAATACCTAAACAAAGTCTGTTTTTCAGATTTAAAATAGTCTAATGCAGGAAGTTTTACTAAATTGTGATCGATCTTATGACTTGTTAAATTTCATTGTTTTTGTGTTTTAAAGTAATCTTCACAATACACGTAATGTAGACTGACATTCTTTCTATCCTAGAATTTTACATTCATCTACTATACGGCTGTAAACACAATAGGACAAAGTTTATGTATCTGGGTCTTTTTCTTTTTTTGATGTTGTTATTATCATGTTTATATTGACTCCTGTCTGCGGTTGACAGTTTTGGTCCAAAATTCGAAACTAATTTAAAGATTTAGTGCACAACCCATATACCAAAGACTTAATGTGAAACATTATATCTTTTCGGACTTATGGAAATTAAAAATCACTTGATTATATCAAAATCTCAAGATGTTTTTTTTTTTTTGTCTTTCATTAATATTTTTCTTTTTTCTATGTAAAATAATGTTGTGAACTTGCTCTCCAGCGCTACTGGTAAGAAGGACGGGCTTACAGACAATTATAATAGATGCTGAATGGATGCAAGATCAATGTCCCCTCCCCATACACACAGGCCTTGAAGAGACAATAGGAGAAATAGAAGAATCTTAGCTATAGTCCAATTAGGACGCGAGTTATGGCAAATTTTCTAGAACCATCTTTGCCCTGTAACAGAAACTATAAAAACTAGAAGATGCAGCTGCAGTCAGCCGAGTATTAATCAGAATTAAGTCGTGTACTGAGTAGCCAGTAGTATAGTCGTGTCAGATGAGAATTGAATCAAGAGTGAAACGGCAATAGGATTCAACGAAAACTAATTGTTGAGCGAGTTTTCTCTGAGCACTTTGTGCTATTTGTTATTGATCTGTCGTTTTGTTCTGATTTTTATTGCAACTCTGTTTTTGTGTACGCTTCGACTGTGTTTTGTTGTCTGTGTGTTCGTGTCTTGGTGTTAAATCACTTTTTTATTGACACTATCGGACTGTTTCACCGTACACTATTACACCGGGCCCGTTGATTTTCGGATTTTAAATTTTTTGTAACAGTATATATTTCTTGTATGAATTCATTTTAAAAATGTACTGATATATATGAGAAAATAAAATGAAAGAAAGAGAGAATGAATAATTTAAAATATACGCGGTATTTTATTTATAATGTTTACTTTAATACTATTGATGATGATATCAGAATTGAAAAGTGGTTTCCAACTTTATGTTGGAGGCTAATAATAAAGTACATGTGTTGGCGTTCTAGAAGATCATTTGATCCAATATTACCAAATTTTTTTACAAATATACTTTAAAGAGTGGGAACGTGTCAGATTTTTTTAAATTTTAAGATGGTATAAAAATAATGGTAAAAATGATTTAAGATGATAAAAATTTTTTAATTTTTATACCATCTTAAAATTTTAAAAAATCTTTTGAATGATACCAGTTTACTTGCCATAATAATTTCCCCTGAATTTTGATAAATTTTTAAATATATATTTTCCATTTTTTTATTAAATTTTATTTGATTTTCCTTTATTGTTAAAGGATAATGAAAGTTGTTGTTTATATTTGCGAAATGTATGTGAGAAATAAGAAAGTGAATCAAAAGTATTGCGATAGAAGGAGTGCAATTGAAAATAAATTATTTAGCAGTTGATGGCACTAAGATGCCAAAGGCTCGACTTTATTGGAAATGTTCCTTTACACAGTAAGTAGAACAAATGCAAGGCTGTTAAAATAAAAAGGCTTTAATATTTATTAAAATTTAAGGGAATCAAAATCGTCAAAGTTACACTTAAGAGATTTAATGGAAATTAAAGACAACCGACGTTCTGGGTGAACCAGATGGCTACTGAAGGTGATTAATATAAAATAATTAAATTCTTATAACTTAAATGTCAGGGAAATGGAAAACTCCAAATTATTGCCAGAAATTGAATCATGAAGCTTGAGTACTCAAAATGAAAACAAGTTAGCATAACTTGTCTTCTAAACCTGCGTTTAATAACTTTTGATGTCTTCGTTATAATAACTTACCAACATAACAACATTTGAAACAATATTAAGGCTATATTGGGATGGTTGTCATAATTTTGAATCAAGATCAAATGATGAGGAAGACGCCGAGGTAGCAACTCCCTCTCTAAGCATTCACACCACACCAGAGAGAAGGCATTTGGCCCCGACTGATTTTGAATGCACCAGATCTTCTGACACGACGGTTCTTCAATGTAATGGGATTTCACATTTGGTAATCGAACTTTATACAGAGGCCTTACTACAAGGCCACCGTGGTTCACTTACTTTCATGTTTATGTCCTTAACGTTATTCTTCATATTACAAATACTAATTTCAGTCCCTTATCATTTTAAAAATCGTTTAAAAGAGGATGAAGCAATAGGCAAAAAACTCAAGTAACCTCCATGTAATTGCACAATCTTGCACAGATTAATGATATTGGTGACTATATTTGGCAAACGGAGAGGGGGTCATTTTCACTTCAGTACATGACTGGTTATTTGTTAAAGAGTTGATGTTGCAAGAATATATATATATATATATATATATATATATATATATATATATATATATATATATATATATTCCGAAAAAAACATAAAAAGGAAACATCATGTTTTGATATGTTATATGATTAAAATTTATCAAATAACATTTTGAAAGTTATTAGATTATTATAAAAAGTTAATTCGCAAGTCTCTTTTAGAATAATTGAGCTAAAAATTTACAAGATTTATTTAATTTATTTTTTGAAAAGAAGGTTGATATCATTTTTTGATTAGCCGATTTTATCTTGCCGATGTCTAAGTCTTTATCGAAGCTTTCGTCCTTCATCTGATATCAGAATTTGCCTCATCAGGGATATTTTTCATTGAAGAAATAAATATATTTTTTTGTTTATCCCTGAATTCAAATTTTCACAGATCTTGAAATTTTTAAACTTAATATAATCACTGAAAAGTTTTGAAATGATTTATGAAATGAAATCAAAACTTACTTACTTATAGATTTACTCAAAGGTTCCTTTCTTTTTCTTAAATAAAAGTAAATTTGTATGAATCAAATAATACTATTTAATTTTAAAATGATGTACTTTTGCTATTAAAAAATGTTCATGATCAAAATATCTCTTTAATTCAACATCGGTATTTTTTCAGGATGGAAAAAAAATTAGATTTTAAGTAGGAAGAGCAGTAAAGCGTCTGAATAATATCTTCTATATATTTAAAATAATAAGAAAAAATCAAATGGCTATTCTAAATACGTATCTGATTTCATTTATTTGTAAAATCTCATAAATCTTATATGAAATCTCATAAAATGTAGAAAAATTATCAATTGTCGTCTGTCCACCACAACGCCCAGTTTTGAAAGAAATTTCAAACCCACTACTTTTCTTTGCATATTCAATGAGAGAGGTGAAAAAAGATAAGAATTTTCCATCACTATCGATTTCACCTCTTTCAGTTTCATAAGAGAAATCATGATTTTTAGATAAAGTATCACTAATTGTCTATATCCCACCAACCTTCAGTTCCGACAGAAATCTAAAAACATTACTACAGAATACATTCTCTATAGGGAAAAACTTCGAGTCCCCCTATAATAGGTACTATCGGTGTAATCCTGTCGCTACTGCTTTGTTCAGTGGTGTGGCGTGATTGATTGTACACAAGAAGTACTATCAGTGATCACGAGTAGCCCAGACCTCTGCACCGATTTCATCACCTTTTATTTTACATAAAAATGCATAATCCTTAGATACATTTTCAATCCACTACTAATTTTCCACTACCATCCAGTTATTGAAGTATTACAGATATGACTTTCAGAGAGAGCCTCCAGGATCAACAACAAGAGCAATTTTGTCAATTAATTTCACCACTATGCAAGAATATCTAATTTATCACTTATACAATTTAACATAATAATTTCTTTTGAGGTGTTATGAAGTAGTTTATTAAAATTTTTGAGAAAATAATATTATTAATATGGCGGAGTATCAGCTGGTCATAGAAAGCGGTTGGCTAGAATTTAAATTGAATTTTTTAAATACCACAAAATTAAATCACTTTTTTATATTAATATGAAACTATACTCGACAAGCTATTTTTTCTCAGATATATTAATTATGTGCTTGAAATAATTATTTACTATAAAACTTGCATCAATCTTCCAAAAAGAGACAGAATTTCGAAGATAAAAAGATGTCAAAGTAACTGTAAAAATCATTTCAAGTTTCAAATTTATTTCTATATATATAAAATAGAATGAAAGTTTGAACCCAGCATGTACAGAATTAGTAATTTATGAAAGGTTTAGATTAAAAATTCCCTCACAGATCAATCCAAAATAATATGCTACGATGGTTTCTTAAGATTTTTTTCAAGACTGAAAATTCTGTCCATCCATAATAATATAGGTAAATTAAATCCATTATTCTGAAAAACAAATTAGTATAATGAAAATAAGAAAGTGTACATCTTGTTAACTCTTTAAAGAATAATTTTTTCTATTAATAATATTTTAAAATATTTTGGGGATTGAGACATATTTAAAAAAATTTCATTTAGCTAATTAGATAAAATAATTAATTGGTAGATAACATAAAAGTTGGTATGTTAATAAATTCTCTTAATATAAATTAATTAACAAATTAAGCTATCTCGTTGCGATTTAATTTAAGAAACTGAAATATTTTGTTTTTTGTTTCATTAAAACATTTGACAATCTTCTGTTCAGTGTTAAGTGCAGAGACATTACTATCTCGAAACAATGATAATAATAAATAATGATTAATATGATAGTTAAACATCCATTGTGTAACTAAAACATTTAAAAATAATCTTAGTGGGTAAAATCCCCTTTTGATGTATACTGTAAATGCTTTCACACACTGTTTCATTTCGAGTTTTCTACCTAAGTTTGCGGAGCATTTCAGTTTTTGAGCATGTTTTTAGAAAAAAACAATTTCCTAGAAATGGGCCATGAAAATGACCCATTTCTACCGGAACGAGCGGAATTCTTCTCTTGCTCTTTTACCAGAGATTTTATTGCAAAAATAACAGAGTAATTCACTAAATAATATAAAAAATAACAATAATATACAAAAATTAACGCAAATACATAAAAAGAATGATAAATAACTGAATGTAGTAGTAATCAGTGTTCATTGAAACCCATATGTGAACAACTTAATTTTGTGGCTCTCAAAACATCCACCTATTTACTTTGTGCGAAAAGTTTTAAGAGGGTAGTCAGCACTGCATGCGATTTATTATCTGCATGCGATTAAAATCTATGGTTCGTTCTCAAATAACTCCATATATTCAAGAAGTTTTTTTTTATTAAATCTAAATTTAATATCTTCTATTTACAATTTTACAAATATTTAATACAAATTAGAATGATAATATAGTTGTTTCAGTGACGTAGCGTCACAATAGGTAGTCTCAAAATCACAAATTTGATTTGCTTTTATTTTGCATAAGTCATAATATGGAAATGCTTTACAGTTCAATTAACCATTCATAAAAACTTCTATGCAAAATAGTGATTCAAGTCGTCTCAAAACAAGTTGACTTCGAGGGGAAAAAAAGACAGAATTAAGCCAAGATTTATAGCGAGTCCGTAATCAGTCAGATACGAAATAGCTTCTAATCCTGTCATAAACTGAAATTGGAATAACCGTATCTAGGTCAAGAATAAGCAATAAAAATCTCACTTATTCATTATATTAGCATTTAAACCAAAAGAATTATGCAATATTCCTTTATCTTACGTAATATTAGTTTGAATACAAAATCTATTGACAGTCAATGGAAAACTATTTCTGTCGCGTTAAAAAGGATAGAGAGCAAGTATTTCACCATTTTTAGTAGATTTAGAATTTTAAGCCATTGTATCAGATTTCAGGAGTGTAATGAAACCAATACACAGGACATCAAAGTTATATGAAAAAGGAATATCTGATTAACAAATAACTACACACGTGTGTGTGTGTAATGATATTTTAAACTCTTAATTTAATCCAAATTAATTTCCAAAACTTTATATTAATTTAGCCCATCGTAAATTCATTCTAAAATATTCTCTTATTTCGTAATCCAATTCCACTTTCGGTTTAATTAATTCCTTTGTAAAAATAATGCGCCATCAGTACTACGTATCAAAGGAAAGTGATCACTTCGGTTCCCTTGAAAAGGTGTCAAAGGTTACCATGTGTATTGAATTGGCGGCGCGTGGCCGGAAATCCTATTTTATATAAGACTAGTGATCATTTGTTTCGTCCCTTTTGCTTTTTTCTTACTTCTGCTTTTGTTGCACATTGCGTCTACTTGCAAATTAATTGCTTTTCCGAGATGGATATTAAAATTAATTTTAAAACGTGAAATGTCTCCTCAATGCTTCGAACCTGCATTCTACTTCAACCAAAAATGTTACATATTATTTAGTCGACATGATTCGAAAACCTTATATATTATTTAGTCGACAAGGATAGTTTCCTGTGAAAAAATTTTAAAAGAATTAATTCCCGGGATGAGAGACAATTTGATGTCACGGTACAGCTCCTTGATTCGCCGTGCATCGAAGATGGTTCCGTATTGGTGCGGCCACCCACGCTTGTCTCCGATGGCGAAGCTCTTTCGGCTACACACAATATCATTCCTCTCATTGGTCGCCACTCACCACTTTCCCTCAACAATAAAGTTCGCCTTTTCAAAACGGTTCTCAGGCCCATCCTCACTTATGCAGCCCCGATTTGGGGTCTCGCAGCAAAAACGCACCGAAAGAAAATCCAAATTTTACAAAACAAGATTTTGCGTATTCTCACTAATGCACCTTGGTATGTTCGCAACGATGTCATCCACAATGATCTAAAAATTGAACCAATAGATAACTTCATCACGAAACTTTCCAGGAGCTTCTTCCAAAACATCAAAGATCATCCCAATCCCAATATTGCTCATCAAATTAACTTCACTCACTGCAACAGCAAATACAATTTTCCATATGCCACCACCAAATGGTCTCTTCCGCTTAAGCCACCATAATCATTTGTGCCTCTTTTCAACTTTATACTTTTAAGAACTCACTCAAAATTACCAACCGCAAGTTTTTTTCACCATCACACCTACCATAGTTCATCCGGTCTCATGACCTCATCCAATTTGCCTTATCGCGAATATTTCCCAGGGTTCCCCATCAGGTTCCACAGTCATAATAATACTGAGTAGAAGTGTTTTTTCACTGGCACTCAATAAATAATCTAATGTCAGTCAGTCAGTCTTTCGGCTACGTCAGAGTTTCTCAACCTTTCAGTATTTGTGGCTCAATTTTCAATCATAATTTTCATCGCGCCCCCCGCTTACAATAAAATGTATACAACAATAATGTATATTGAGTATTTTTGATTCTGTTTTTAAATTATTTTTAACTAACTGCCAAAATAAGAGTAAAAGCGAGTCAATGTTGGCGAGAAACCACATCTTGCATTTTGGACAAGCGGGCGGTGAACAGATGAAGCGTATGAAAGCAAAGAAAATTGAAATATTAAATTTGAAATGAAAACCAAACGAGATAACGTTAAAAGAATATGAAAGTAGAAAAATTCGTCAATAAAAGTTAACCTAGACGGGGTGAGCTAAATTTATAAACTGGGAATACGTTTTTTTGAATAATAAAAGAAATGAAACAGAAGTATGACAAAACAAAAGCGAAAAAAATAGGAATGTTTGTGGAAGGGAATCCACACGACCGATGCCGTCTACGAGCAAGCGCGGAGCAAATGTTTTCTCATAAGAAGAAGGAAAATATTTGATAACGCAAGTTTCAAATCCAGCTAGTCTCATTAGAGTCGATTCTTTTATCGCTATCGAATCTATCGTGAATTTATATGTTATATATGTTTTCGTGTTAATTGCAATTCACCATATAAAATATTCACGGCAGCAGATTTATGCAGACTCTTGAATACATTTTTAAGCGAGCATTAGACGATAGTCAAGCATCAACAAGTACGGACGAGCGTGGTTCCGAAAATAAAATCAAGGAAATATTCTCAAGAATACTTAAATTTTGGGTTTACCAGTACTGAAATAAATGAAGAAAAAAGGTCCCTGTGTATCATTTGCTCAAAAATGTTGGCCGCAGACAGCATGAAACCTAATAAACTTAAACGACATTCGGAAACGTTTCAAGTGAGTACGTCAACAAATTTAGAGAACTCTTCGAATTAAAATTAAAATAATATAACAAGCAAAAATCATTTTTTAAAGAAACTTTGTCTGTGAATAAAAAAAAAACTTTAATTGTATCTTACAAAGTTCATATAAAATAGCCAGATGTAAAAAACCTCACACCATTGGTGAAGAGCTTATTTTGCCAGCAGCAATTGAGATTGTAGAAACTATGTTTGGAGATAATTTTTCAAAACAATTGCAGTCCATACATCTTTCAAATGATACTATTGCCCGTCGAATTATCGATATACCTGAAGATGTACAGTGTCAGCTTTTCTCGAAGTTGCCGGAAAAATTGTTTTCAATACAGCTTGACGAAGCAACAGATAGTAATAAAGATGCTCATTTAATTGCCTATGTTCGAATTTGTGATAATATGTCAGTAGTAGAAGAACTACTTTTCTGCAAACCAATAGAACTCAAAACATCAGCGCTCGCATTATTTGCTATTTTAAATGATTTTATGAACGAGGCAAACATAGAATGGAAAAATTGGGTCGGAATATGCACCGATGGTGCTCGTTGAATGTCCGAAAGATTCCAAGATATACAAGTACTTTTAAAACAAAAATCGCCTTAGTGCACACATTGCATGATCCACATAGAAACTTTGGCTTCGAAAGAAATGAGTCCTGGTTTGAATATTGTGTTAACTACGGTTGTAACTGTAGTAAATTATATAAAAATGAGACTCCTGAAATCGAGAATCTTTTCCGCACTTTGTAAAGACATGGGTTCAGTACATTCAGCGTTACTATTTTATTGCGAGGCAAGATGGTCATCACGTGGGAAATTTTTGCAACATGTTTATGAATTAAGAGAAGAAATCGTCATATCCCAGAAGAAGAAAACAGACAGGAGGCTGAGAATTTTCACGATAGTTTATTTGTGATGAAATTGAGGTACTCGGTCGACATATTCGAGAAATTAAATAACTTGAATCTTCAACTCCAAGGAGCAAATACACATATGTTGCATACGAGTGATAAATTTTGACTGCCAGGCCATTATCGGTTCCTTCTTTCAACTTGGAGCACCCCCAATCGAAATCCTCCATAGCCAACTGGCTCCAGAACTTGCAGATCTTGTCACCAAGGCTTTTGGAGGACTCTAATCTTTTGCACTAGCACTGTATGCATAGACACGACAACAACAACAACGAGTGATAAAGTTAATGCTTTTTGTAGAAAATTGGAATTGTGGAGCAGAAATTTAAAGCAAAAATACCTAACAATGTTTGTAAATGTGGATGATGGTACTAAAACTTATAAGGCTGAAGAAGAACATGTAAAAGTTGTTTTATAACCTTTGAAAATCATTTAGCCATGCTCGTAAAGAATTTTAAGAAGTATTTTCATGCTGACGACAAACTGATAGCGAGTGGATTAGGGATCCATTTCATAGGACTTCCGAAGGACTCTCAATTGATGAGGATGAAAAATTCATAGACTTCACGACAAGTGGCGAAACTAAAAGATAATTTAGTAATAAATCACCATTTGAATTTTGGGTAGGAGTAAGGATGATTTTTCTGCACTAAAAACAAGTACATTTCACATTCTATTACCATTCAACATCCTACCTTTGTGAAACTGGATTTTCTGCTGTGGCTTCTTTGAAGACTAAATATAGAAACAGAACTGAGAGTGGCTATTTCTAAATCAAGCCTTCCTTCGAAAAACATTTCTCTGCAAGACAGGCCCAAGGAAGTCACTAATAATTATTAAATTTGTTTTTAATTGAGTATGTTTTGATCAAATAAGTTTTGATTTAGTAAGTTGTTTTACTTCAATAAATTATTAAATATGTCGAAATGTATTCTATGTGTATGTGTGCTTTCCTTTCAGTCAGTTAATTAATTTTTTTAAATAATATTTTCTCTTGGATATTCTTGCCCCCCTCCTCTAGTGTGCTCGCGCACCCCACAGGTTGAGAATCGCTGGGCTACGTCGTTCCATGACGAAGTTCCATACCAACCGATGCACTATCCCCTGCATTCCGTCATGTTACCGCATCGCCGATGGTACCATGCCTAAACTGTGACCTCATCCAACACTCCGACTCAATACCCTTGTGTTTTTGTGCTCCTTGTCATCATAGAGAAGTTCCAGTTAATCAATGCTCAAAATTTCCTCTTGTGTTTGTGCTGTTTATTGTCAAGAAGTTCCACCCTGTGCCATGATTCATCAAAAAGCTATTAGTGCAAAAAAAAAAAAAAAAAAAAAAAAAAAAAAAAAGCCTCCATCAACTGAATGAAATTTAAAATTTATATTCTGAACTTTTGATTTTATTTTAAATTGCATTTTATAATAATATAATTGCAAATAATCTTTTTAT